>JAGFMF010011861.1:3637489-3662226 GCA_019455555.1 Galemys pyrenaicus
TGTCTTTTGGGTATATTCCTAGGAGTGGGATTGCTGGATCATATGGAAGTTCCATTCTTAGTAGATTGAGGAACCACCATACTGCTTTCCATAATGGTTAAACCATCTTGCATTCCCACCAGCAGCCAAAGAACCTTTTAAAAGCTTAGATTATATCCATCTACTGTTATATTAAAATATAGAAATTTTAAAAATATTCATTTAAAATAACAGATACACTATGTTAATATACATGACATTTTCTATGAAAGTAACTATATGCCAATAAATTACCTCCCAAACAAAGAAAATCCTGGCACATCATAGGGTAAATGCAAGTTATGAGGTTTTTTCCGCCCTCCTGCCATTAACATCCACAATTGACACCTGTGGTTTTACACACACGCCTGATGGAGGGTACCCAGCACATGGCATGGGTGTGTGTAAGTGGGCACACCTGAGCTGAGAGTCTGAGCCTATAAGGACAGGGCGGTAGAGGCCTGTATGACGGAGTACACTGGAGAGCAGAGGAGAACGTCAGAGAAGAGCTAAGAAAGGAAAGAGCGTAGAGGCACTTGCAGGGGGACCCAAGTTGCTGTCTCCCTGCTGGCCTGTTTCGCCTAACCTGTGAGGAGGAGGATGCCAAGGGCGCCAAGATCTCTTTCAAGCTGCCTGAACCCATACTGAGCCTACCCAGCCTGGGATGGTCTTAGCACACATCTTCTGGATCAAAACCAAACCACTATCTTGAGGCCGCCCTCCCCTCTCCTAATTCCATCAAAAGCCACCTTAATCATGGACTTCCAGAAGGGGCCACTTAAAGAAACTGCTGAGTCTCAGCACAAAAGTGGAAGAGGAACATGCTGACAGAGCAACACTGGACTCCAGTTCCCTTCTTTCGCCACGAGAATTCATTTTACAGACATTTAAAACTGCCATGCAGAGAAATTTTTCAAATCTCACCTGCTACTACACCTGACTTTTAATCATTTTCATCCTAGAGACCCGCTAGGTCTCTTTGCATTCTTAGAACTAAAAATAACACTACTTACATCATTCAGATTATGTTTCTTTGGTCCTGAAACCATGGTCTCGCCTGCTCACAGTTCAAAACTCAAACTCTTTAACTCCAACTGTGGAACTCAGCAATGAAGAAGAAAAATAAACTACCCACCATTATTCATGCTGCAAAACAGAGTTCTCCTCCCCATGCTGTCTCTGGTGAATCCCCCACACCTCTGGCCTACATCCCAGTTGGTCTATGCAAAAAAAAAAAAATCTTTTTAAAAATAAAGCAATTTGCAAAAAGTATAGAATTCTTTGGGATTTTTTGTTTTGGAAATCGTTACTTTCATAGAAAATATCATGTATTTTAAATATTTTTTAAATTTCTATATTAATTTCTAATATGGTAACAGTGGATGGATATAATCTAAATTTTTAAAAAGCTCGTTGGGGTCCTCAATAATTTTTAAAAGTTTAAAAGGTCTGCAAACTACTGCATGAATGTGGTGGATGAAAGGAACGTGATGGATGACAACATGGAGGAGCTTTGAGAGAATTATGCTAAGTGAAATAAGTCAAAAAAGACAAATACTATATTAGCTCATTTATAAGTGAAATCTAAAAAGTATGAACAGAGAGAAAAAGATTAGGTTGGTGGTTGCCACAGGCAGTGTGTGGGGTTTGGAGAAGTGAAGGGGGTAAAAGGGTACAAACGTTCAGTTACAAGATGAATTAAGTCAGGGGACACAATGTATAGCGTGATGACTTCAGCTAACTATGCTGTATTGTACTGAAACTTACTGAAAGAGTCGATACAATAAAACGTAGGCGCCTCCCTGGTGGCACAGCGGGTTGAGCGTTGCACTGTGATGCAGCTGTGGCACAGCAGCGTGAGTTTGATCCCTGGCCAGGGAGGGGACCCACATGGCATGGCAGACCTCTCCTGCTTCTCCCTTTAGCAGTGTATTTCAGTCGATCTGCCTGTTCTGTTCCCCTCTCTGTCTTTGGGGAATCCTCTCACCTCCTGAGACTCTGGCCTATATATACCCCAGCTCTTGTATGCATAAGTAAATAAATCTTTAAAAAAGTTTGTTATATTTTTAATTAAGGTAATATTGGGGTACCATAGTCATTTATCACCACTGTAGCGCACCCACCACCAACGCACCCATATTCCACCACCACAGACCATTATGCTTCCCTGCCTCCCTGTTCTTTCCCCTCCCCCCACCTGTCCTCTTGGCGTCTCAGTTCCGTAGTCAGCAATCAAGGGCTATGTTTTCAGCTTTCCTGACTATTAATTTAGTTACTTTATATTCCACGTGTTAGTGACACCATCCGGTATTTATCTTTCTCCTTCTGACTTATTTAGGATTATCCTTTTCACTCTTGGGCATCTATCCCAAAAATTCAAAAACACTAATTTGAAAGGAAACCCACACTCCCATGTTTACTGCAGCACCACTTACTGTAGCTATACGAGGGAAACAACCTCAGTGCCCCTGAGCAGGTGAAAGAGTGTATCTTAAAAGTTCTCACCACACACACGCACAAAATGGTACCTATGTGAGCTGGTGGATGTGCTAAACACCTTATGAAACACGCCGCTTTACTGCACAGTGCTTTATCAACCTTTGCAGAAATCTTTTCTTTTTACAAACTGAAGGTTTGTGGTAACCTTGCTTAATCAAACGAGTCTATCTGTGCCATTTTTCAACATGTGCTCACTTTGTGTATCACAATTTGGTAATTTTGATAATATTTCAGACTTTTTATTGTAGCTACTTCTGTTATGGTGATCTTTATTGGTGACCTTGTATATGTGTGAAAGAGAGACAATAAGCTCCAAGTGGAGTCATTTGTGCGAAGCTCATGTCACCACGTCAAAACTTAACACCCCACTTAGAGTTTCATCCTCCCCAGGAGTGAAATATAAACAAGTAAGTCTGAAATTACCCAGTGAGCACCAGAGAAAATAATCTGCCTAATAGGCTCCCGTTTGCCCCCAGAAGATGACCTTGCTTTAAAACAGTCCATTTTTTGCAGGTAACTTCTTTGCCCCACCCACTTCTGCCTATAAAAGTCTATTCTGCACAGTTCTCCAGAGCTCCTTTCTATCCGCTAGATGGGATTCTGCCTGTTTCACAGATGGTTGAATAAGGTGAATAAGATCTTTAAAATAAACACAGATAAATTCTTTAATAACATAGAGCAAATTGTCATATTGTACACCTTGAACTTACATACCATTACATGTCGATTATATCTCAAAAAAGCTGGGTGGGGACAAATATATACATGCATATGCCAATAACATGGAGGAACTCAGGTGAGCTCTGTGGGCTAGCAGCTTCTCTTAAAGATCAGTTGCTTAGGAAGGATAAAGGAAAGAGGAAGAAAAGTGGGGGTTCTTCTGGATAGGAGGCAGCAGGCAGAGACGCTGAGCCCATGCAGGGCAGATGAGTCCACCTCTGTGGCCTCAATGGGGTCTCTCTAGACCTGTCTCCTCTGTATCTACTAGTGAGTCAATGGTCACAGCAGGGAAACAGGGTACCTCACAACCTTCCAGGGTCCCTTTCCATTTATAGAAGCTGACAGGCTCAGGGTCCCGAGGCTCATATGTTGGGGAGCTAGGATTGGACACAGGACTTCATCTATTACAATCACCTGTCTACTTCTGTTTCAGCAAGTGGTAACTCTTGGAGAGGAGCATTTGAGTCTTGTTCTCCACTGTGTTCTCATCACGCGTGCTTAGCTTTGACTCCAAGCCGGGGCACCTAACCCCACTAGCCACTGCCTCTTCTGCCACATCACAGATCCCCTTCCTACTATCTTCCTACGACCAACAGAGGTTGGCATTGACGATTGAGCTGCAAGGCAATCATCCCAAGCAAATATTTAACAAAGGCGTCCACTGTACTGGCTTCCTGGGCACACACACCTTAAACTAACAATTGTTTCTTTTCTTAATCAAATATCCTACCGACTTGAAATAACATCTGTTTTTACTATCTCTGAAACACAAGTGTTTCCCTATATCCGTTTTCAGCAAATGTTACATTACTAGCCTAATTTTCCTTATCCAGATTTCCCAGTTGAAGAGAAAAATTGTTGGGTGGATACAGCATCCCCCACCCACACCCAGTTCCATGCTGGGCAGCCTCTGGGCTCCACTCCCCTTCTCTGTAACCCCCCCCACCCCCCAGAGCACAACAGTTTCTCAGCTTGTCCTCTATCAAGGCCTCTGAACTAAGCAAACAAAACCCCCTTGTATTTTTCCTCCCAGCTGATAAATATAGAAAACAAAATGAGGGTCACAAAATTAAAACAGCAGTGGGAAAGTTACAGTGGCAAAGAAAAAAGTAACTTTGAAATACAACAGTTGATTATATTAAAACTCAACCTAAATCTGCTCCCACTCAGAATGTGATCTAGCATAGATCATTCCTTACTTTATGACTAAGTTAATAAGCCCTAAATCTTCTCTCACTAACTGTGCAGGTTCACTTATCTTCACCCTTCCTGAAGCACCTTAGCTGTTCTTCAGGCCCTTAATCAAGAGAGCAGGATTTTGGACAGGTAAGGGTTAGTTACTTCATTCCATAATTACTCAGGCTTTCCCAGAGAGTATTCACATCCATTCCAGACTAGAATCTTTTATCTTAGGGTCTCCTGCCTTCAGAGAGGAAAAGTCAATTTAGGTTATTTCCTGGCTAAGTCACGCACGCACACTAATCTCAACAGCTCTAATAATCCAGGGCTCTACTGGCAGTCTGAATATAGGACACCCTCTCTTTTAAAAGCCCTGGACCCTTAGAAATTGCATTTTTAATAGTCTGAACACACAGCGATCTTATCCTGGTTCCCACATTAGGAAGTTGCACTGAGGACCGGACAGTAGTTAAATACAGCCGGTCTCCCACCAGTTCGTTTCCATAGTGGTGCCTTATCAAATGCTTCACCACATGAAATTTAGTTTTTTGAATCTCAGCTTTTTACATAAATTACAAATAAGAATTGAGACCAGATTGGATGGCACATAGGAGAGTCCCTGGCATGAAGCAAAGGTTTAAAAATTATTAACCTGCAAACATGCATATCCCAATTTTAGTTGGGAAGATATGAATCCTCAGAATTTTAAACATACTAAGATCATCATACTGAGTAGCAGAGTATGCAACAGATAAGGGAGGGCTGTGTCATTTTTATTGGATTTAACTTGAAAAAGATACATCAGATTATATAGTCACATAATCCTACTGGCTTATATGTGGCTTGACTATACAGAAATATATACTAAGACAAAAAATATGAGAAATATGAAACAGTTAATTAAAGTATCCAAAGAAACTAAATGTGCTTCTAATCTTGCATGATGTCTTCCCCAACAGAATAGCCCAGAACATGAAAAAGACACCTCACCAAGTCATTTCCTTTGCGGAATTAATGAGCTCAGTCCCTACCCATCTCTTGGAATCTACTTTTATAACCCATCAATATTAATAATTTCTCAGAGGCATACTTTGAAATTACAACAGGAAATCTGGACCTTAGCTGCTTACATGGCACAGCTTAATTATGAAAAACAAGCACAGAATAACCCACACAGCAAAAACTCTACCTTCCTTTCTTGGCAAAGGAATAAAGAGACCAAAGAAAGAAAATTCATGATGGGATTGTTTATACTTTTGTCAAAATGGAGTTATGTTTCTTTTTAACACTCCCCTTTAGAGCCAAGCACTGTAAAAGAAAGTTGTCAACAACTGTCATAAAGGAATGAGTAACCAAACTTGCTGTTTGTACAAAGGTATCTTGCTCATACCCCAAAATATCACTTATGCCCAGTGTCCCCCATTATCAGTCGTAGCTTTTGTGGCTATTCACTTCTTTAATTGACTGCATCATTTTAAAGTGCTTTTAGGTCCTGGGCTATTAACAAGAAGAAGCTTTATAATTGAGAGTTAATTATAGGTCTTCCTTATCAAAGGAACTAAAACACAAAACCATTAGGATTGGCTTACAGGCTGGCAGATAACATGCAGAAGCAGCTCTTTGTAACTCAGGATGTAGAACTGTCACTTAGACTGTGTTAAAAGGCAACAGGAATAGTCTTCATCTTCCATAACAGGGAAAAGAAAAAGAAAAACTATATCTTCATGACATACTGATTCTGACACCAACTTTAGCACCCTTACCAGCACAGGCTTCTCCACGTGCCACTTTCTTGCTGCAGATGCGTGGGTGTTCGTGGCCAACATGGAAGGATCATTCTGCCTACCTGTTTTGGGCAACTCAGATCTCAGGAAGCTAGAATAGTCAGGCCTACTCCAGGATAAGGCCTCTTCACTTAAATGGTTCCCAATGACCCCAAGCAACCTGGCAATGTCTCCTGTATTTCCTTTCATTGTGCACTGAGATAAAGAATTCTGTAAGACTGAAAATGAGCCAGATTTACAGACACCAAAGCATCTTAAATCACCTACTATTCTTAAGTAGAATCTTAAGTATAACTAGCAAAAGACCAAAGCCAAAACTCACATTTGCATGCCTCCGCAAAGGGCAGCCAGCTATAGTAGGGAGGAAAGGCAGAAACCAGCAAGAGGAGTTTGAATTTAGGGGAGGCACAGATATTTGCAATCCTCCTGGACTAACAGGGAAAGCTCATTAGAAGCCCCTGTCCTGAACTTAGGCTAGTGTGCTGCGATCAGCACAACTTCCAGACCTAGAATTCCACACCAAAACCCTTTGCTTCCTCCTCTTGACAGTGAAGGGAGGAGCAGCATATCTCTGTGATTTGACAAAGGCACAAAAAGTTATGAGCTATAAACTGCCTGTCACAGTGGTTACTGAGATAGCTGCTGTACTCATTCACTTTAAGTCACACTCTATCCTTCTCAGTTAATGTGGAAATATTTGTCTCTTCAATTTAAAAACAAACAAAAAATTCACACATCCTGTAGAAGTTGCTGCAGGGTTCAAAGCACTAACATAGATAAGAGCAACAGAAAAGCCATTAAAACCGTACAAAGAACAGGAAATCATTAAGAATGGTTCTCCCACTCTGCAAGAAAGATCAATGGGTCCCCAAGTTGAGACAAGGATGAACATGTCAGTATTTGAGCTGAAAAAAGTATGTGAACTAGGCAATCAAAATGGAGAGCACTGGGTAGAGGCTCAGCCAGAGTAGGAAGGGGGGTGAGAAATACATACAAGGATAAATGGGAAGAAGAGTTGTTCAAGTTCTTCTGGGAACAACAACTGGCAAGAGAAAATTAGGCTGAGGTTGGCTCTGAAGAATCCCAGAGAAGATAAAAATGACAGCTGGGTGGGTCATGGCTGGCATAATGGCTGGGACTGTTCTGAGAGGGGCCCCAGGTAATGCCAGTGAGAGTTGCTGCCAATGGCTGCCTTTTAATGTGTATGCTCTCCCTTGACAGTCTTATGTCATAAGTATCTGGACCAGTCCCCTTGTAAGTAACCTGGACTAAGAAGGGAAAAGCCTGGATGGGAGAAGGATGGAGGCAGAAGTTCTTTAAAACACAAATATTCCAAGTCAAATTCAAGTTGGGACGGGGCATGCCTCCTCCTGGTGGGCCAGAGACGCTTCATGGGAACCAACGGAGAGTGGAAACCCTTGTACATTTGATGTCCTTTGGCACGAATCATTAGAGTCCCAATAACTAGCATCAACCCCTTCCTGATCAAATACAAAGTAGACTACTCAAGGTTTGGTTGAGTAGAGTGTGGAGTTTAAGACTAGGCTAGCTCAGTTAATGGACTGGGTGATGTGTTTCTATGTCTGTTCTTTGAGACTTATCCTTTCAGTCTATGAGATATTACAAGTTCTACTGCCAAAGTTGAGGTTCCATTCTGGCAAATAATACTATGTTTTCTAAGAATCTACCTGATGAAGGTATATGCTTCCAGGATGTATGATGCAAAGTTTGGAGATGTTTCAGTCTCCAAGGGTTTACAGGACAATGAACCAGGTGGTATAAGAATGAGTAACTTATATGTGAACTCCTTGAGGACATGGTCTAAGAACTGAACTCCTAAATGACTGTCTGATAAACTCCAACCTGACTGATAAACAAAGCAAAATTAGGTAAAATGTAAGGAGAGGGGTGACTGCTACCAAGCTCAGGTCGGTCCTCAGGGGTGAGGAAGTCGGCGAGGTTTCATGTTCTGAGGCACACACCAGCCAATTCTGACAAAGCAAGCAGTTCAGAAGATGTCCCCTTAATATTAAAGTGCACCATATGAATGGCACAAAATACCTTCAGTGTTTTGTTTTGATCTAAACTTTGGCTGCAGAACAAAGAGGACTCGGAAAGAGTATGCTCTACTTCAGCTTGTGAGACAGCCCCAGCGGGAGAGAGTCCCAGCAGGGACTGGGAAGCACCTTCAGTAAAAACACAGCCCACACAGGAAGGTTTCCCTGGGATGGGGACTCGTAGAAATGGCCTTAGTTGTAGGAAGGAGCATGCTTCCTTGGTGGCATATGCCACCTGGGTTCTTCTCACAGCAAGACAAAAACCAAAGTCCTTAGCGGGAAACACTCTGGAAAATGGAGGAGGCAGAACAGAGCAGGCCTTGACTGTGGACAGCCCGGTGGCTGTGAGAATCGCTGAACAGGAAGGGGCAGGCAGGGCTAGGAGAGCGAGCCTCTGGCCTTGGACACAAAATTTAATGGAGTACTAAAAATCTCAATAATCAAGATCAACATGTTAATGTCACATTTTTAAAAAGCCTCAAGGTTAATGCAAAAAAAATCCAAATGAACACAGTATCAAATTTGTAATGAAGGCAGGATCTGGTCTTGCACTGGCATTGACTTGGCTCCACTCACTTCACCCTGGTTCCGGCCCTGAAAATCTGATCGGAAGTTAGAAAGTCAGCATCTCAGCAGTGACATCCAGAGTAGTAGGGCCTCAGCACGAGGTGAAAGCATCCTCTTCACAGCTATAAAGCTATAGAGCGATGTGAGATGCACAGCCACCAGAACTCAGAGTTTGAATTCATTGGAAAGAACAGCAGGCATAGCTTTTTGGCCTAGATGCCAGCAGATGGATTGAGCATTCCCCAGGGAGGCTCCAAAGCAGAACATTGAGGAGTCCATTAGATGGGGCAGAGAAACCCAAAAGTGAGCTGGAAAAGGCAGCAATTGCAAACAAAATGGGTCTTAGAAATCCAAAAGAGACAGAATCTGTCTCTACTCAACAAAAATGGGGTTAAGAAAATCTAATTTCTTCAACATTGTAGAAAGAAATGATCAGATAGAGTGAGGAATCATCACAACCAAGCCACACAAAGACAGCAGGACAAGGGTGATGAACCAACAGGCAATAATTTACACATCACAGAGATGGAAGTACTTCTGGGTGGACTTATGTCAGGTGCTCGCTGCCAGGTAAAACTGGTGATAGCCTCCTAACACACATGGTTCAGCCCCCAAACATTGCAACAAAACCCACAGCAGCACCGAAAACAGACTGACCAGATTATTTTGATTCTATCCTTGAGTCACCAAACCACCAGAAAAAATCAGGGAACCGTAGCAGGTGACAGGATAGAATAAAAGAATCTCACAGAACAGAAAACATTTCATATTGTTAGCTACTAATACTTCTTGATCATTACCTTCCTGGCCTGGCCATTCGGTTGAAACACCAATGGCAAACAACAGAGTCACCACTGTAAGTGGCGATCTGATTTGGTTGGAGATATTTTACCAAGTCCACCACTACTAAGGAACGACCTCAGTTGCCTTTGGCTTGTAAAACACAGAGGACACAGAAAGGGTACCCCAATCTAACCCTGAGGTATCTATAGCCATGAAAACTCTAACAGTAAAAACTGCTGCACTGTCCTTTCCCCCTTGAACTTATACTTCCACTCTATAATATGCTTTAATGCCAGAGATCTTTATTCATCTCCCTATATCTCTCTAACAAAAATTTGCATAAAGTGACTTTTAGAAATTTCCTGTAGTCCTTTAGTTCAAAGTGTTCAATATTCTTCTAGGATTTAGCTATTGTTACTAATGTACACATGTCACCAGACATGTTATTTATAAGAAGGTTAATATAGTTAACTTGTATAAGACAATTATTGAAAATGAAATTCTAAAGAAATGGATAGCGTTTATTTTTTTCAACTACATATATCCCATCCTGTTATAATAAGGTAGGATTTAGCATAATTCCATGCTTTCCCCCACTTTTATAGATTTAATCAGTAAGAAAACCTGTATATCTAAATAAGAGAAAGAAGGAAACTTATCAAAAAAATCTTTTTGGCTATTGTTTCACAATAGATGAGGTCCTCCTTCAATTTTGCTGCAAGCCAAGGAATAAAAATTAACCTGCAAAAGATGCATGCCCTGATCATTATCATCATTCCTGTTACCAACCCAGGTGACATTTCACAGTCTACTGTTAGTGGGGAGTGATTTCTGTACCCCCTGGAGAGCCCTCCACAGTAAGTCTCAGGATGGCTTGGTGGACAGCTGTGCTTTCCCTTTGCGGTAGGAGAAAGTAGGAGAAAAGTGTAATGAAAAGTCAATTGTAAGAAAGGGTAGCTGCAGAGACTGGGGACCATATGTGATTTCGTACCTCCTAGACAGCAGTCACACCCTGCGTGTGCTCTGATACCCCAGTGGGAACAGCCACGTGTAGGCAGGAACGTTGCTGCCAGTCGTTCTGTTCACTTAGCAGGTTTATAGACACAAAGTACACTTGGTTTGATTAACGCATGAATGCTCTTACAATGCATCAGCCTGGAGCAGGTACTGCATGAGATGTAATGAATTTTTAAATAAGAAACATAATTCTTGTTCAATCTACTTGAAAGGAAAGAAAATACCTCGTAAATCATAGTGGACTGACAACACAGGAACTATATTCAACAAAGGAATATATGTTTAGAATTTTTAATAATCTTGAGAAAAATCTGGAAATAATCCAAATATCTAATGATATGAAAACTAAATAAGCTATGTGACAGCAGCCATATAGTGGAAGAGTATGAAAGACTGTAATATGAAACACAGCTGATAAACATACGCTGACATTAGAAAACGTTCTTCACAGGTGACTGAAAAAATTAAAAAAACACCAGGAAACAAATTTAAAAATAAAATTCATTTTAATTTGCAAAAGCTATGTGTGTGTTGGGAAATTCTCTTAAGAAAATCTATTCAGCTGTTTTCAGTGGTAACTTTTAATGTGGTATAATTATAAACAACTTTCCTATTTGTTCTTCCCAAATGTTCCACAAAGGACATGTATGTATTTTCTCTCATGATGTGGAGGGAAAAGAGGGTTGGGAGAGGTGAGGAAGGAGGTGAAACAGGTTCACAGGACAGCTACATGTGACCACAGTTTGTGAGGCGTTGCCTAGCCAAGGGTTCAACCAGAGCTTAAATCCACCCCATGTAATGTTCGAGCAAATCCCACCTGAGGGGGTGCCACTTTCTAATCCTCAGTGGAAGACAGTGTGCAATGTTGGCATCCTCCCTTAGTTTATGTCATTTCACTCTGAACAACTTATCTGTTCACCCCTGATTGGCACAGCTGACTCCTTCAGATCACAGCCTTTATTCACTCCACAGACAGGTGGAGGCCACCTCAGGAAGCGGCCCACTTCATGGATGCAAAAAAACCACTGGTTGGCAAGCAAAATGCTATAAACCAGTAGGGTTACTGGTCCTTTCAGGAAAACGTGGGGGGCAATTTTAATTCCCAACTGCATTATATAACTGCAGCTTCCTTACCTCAGCAAGTGTGGAGGGATCTTGACAATGGTATCCACACCACCCAGGGTTTCTGCAAAAAGAAAATTACAAAGTTAAAAATAAGTATGTAAGCGTGAGACTCAGCATGAACACAAACGTCATTGTTAGTTTCTTTTTTTCTGGAAATTTCTATAGTTAAGCATTAGTCAATCCTTAGTTATCTACATGCAAGTCATCCATATTTAAAAATCCATCTCCCTTGACAGCCTCAGAGACTTCTTGGGGAAGGATAAAAACCAGGATGCATTTCTCTATAGAGACATGGAATGAATAAATTCCTAACCCAAGCCAGAATGTCAATTTAATCTACTTAAAACTGGCTAAAATGCTATTTACTTTCAATAAAAATGGAAAGGAACGCTATTTCCTTGAAAAGGCTGTTTCAATACCCTTAAATAATAATTTACACTTTCAAGCTTACAATCACTTAATGCAACACCTCATTTATTCTCACACACTTATGACTTGATAGATTAAACTCTTCTTAATCACACCATAACTAGGAACAGTGACTGGGAGGCTCACCTCCAAATCTCCAGAATTCAACCTGGATATTCAGTACTATATTTATTATTGTTATGGACTAGTTAGACTGTTGCTACCTCCAGTTGTGACAAGTATGAAAAGCTCACTGTTCCCTCAAACAAAAACCCTATTCTATTTCAAGAGTTCTAAGGACACTATACCCCATTCCAGTGTGTGTACATGTGTGAGAAAAAGGGGACTCCCCACACCAGCAAGCAATTCTCTGACACCAGAGTAGGTTCCTATAACCTAACTCCCCCAGACTTACAACTCCCCTAAAGGCTCAGTCCTACAACACCAGACCCCCCCACCCATGCCCTCACCAGAGATACCAGCCTTAAGTCCAGGTTGTGTTAGATGTGCTATAGGTTGGCAGGATCCATGAGCCCCAAACTGGATTCAATTAATTTATTAGACTTGCTCCCAGAACTGAGATAATATTTTTACTTACTAGATTCTCAATCTACTCTAAAAGAAGATAACTCTGGAACAGCCAATGGAAAAATGCATGAAGAGGCAAAGTAGGGGACAGGTGAAGTAGCTGCAAGCCCTCTATGAAAGCACAACCACGCTCCCTAACTCTCCATATGCTCACCAACCCAGAAGCTCCCCAAGCCCACTTCTTTTGGATTTTTTATGGCGGCTTCATTGCATAGGCATGGTTGATGAAATCACTGGCCACTGGCGGCTGAGTCAACCTCTACTTTGCTTTCTCCTCTCCTCTCCCCACCCCAGAGGTCAGAGGGAAATTCCAACCTCCAATCACTTGGCTGGTTCTCCCAGCGACCAGTGCCCACCCACAGTGGTAGCACAAGTCACTCACCAACATGGCAAAAGACACTTCCTCCATGTCATCGCATGGGAAACGCAAGGATTTTTAGAAACAGAAACAGTGACAAAGACCACTAATATATTTCTTCCTAGAACTCACAGTATCACAAGCTCAGACCTGACTCCAGGTTTTCAGCTCAGATTGCAGAGACACGTTTCTGAAGTGCATAGTTGCAAGAAACCCTGTCAGTTTGAACTATTTTCATGAGGAAGAGGAAACACTTCTCCCTATTCTGCTAAGACATGAGAGGGAACAATGGATACCCAATACATCTGAGACCAAGGAAAGAGAAAAAGCCAAAATGTGATGACAGAACCTGGGCCACAATGGGGCAAAATAGTGGGTATTTGCAAGGCAATGTACAAAGAGAAAGATGGACTCAGCAGGGCCAGTGATGTGTGGCCATGGAGCCAAGGAAGGAAGTAGAAAGACTGAGGTCAGCACTTAAGATGAGACAAGACAATGAGAAGATGAAATCCCGAGATAGAGGTGCTGGGAGCAGCTGGGCACCATCCAGCAGCGAGCATGGCTGGGGCTGGTGCCCAGCACAACTTGATGTTGCTCCCCAAGAATGGTTCTGACACCGAACCGGATTGCCAGGGTTTTCCTCATTGGACAGAGGGGCGTCCAACAGTGCTGAGCTCTACAAATGCTATAAAAGTTAGAAGAAAGAGAATTCCCTGAGCAGTCTCACTGGTAGCCAGAGAATCCCAGGGGAGATGCTGAGCAGGTAGCAGGGCTGGGGGGGGGGGGCGGTAAGTGGGGAGAGGCTGTCAGAGTACAGGTGTGGACTAGTGAGTTAAATGTGTTTGTCAGAATCTCAGAAACTGAANGAGCGGGGGGGGGGGGGGGGGGCGGTAAGTGGGGAGAGGCTGTCAGAGTACAGGTGTGGACTAGTGAGTTAAATGTGTTTGTCAGAATCTCAGAAACTGAAGTGCAGCTGTGGGTTTGGCTATTTTTGTGTTCAACACAGGGCTGGGAGCAAGAGAAGAGGCTATAACTGGTGAAACGCAAACTTTTAGACCAGGCAGAGGAGCTGGAATTGGCAAAGGAAACAGAAGTTCAAGAGCTGGTCCCTTCAGGACAGGGAAGGGCTTGTAAAGTGATGAAGAATAAAGGCTTGCAAAGTGAAGAAAATGAGGAACTTACTTACCTTGTCAAGTTCAATCTACTTCAAAGATCCCACGGTCCAGACCAAACCCCCCCCCCCTATTCCTTGACCCTACCTTTATCCCCTCTTCTTTGATCTGTTTTTCTGGTTTACTCATTCCAACCTAGTGAGCCCTGCGCTGTTAACTGTTTCACACACTTACCTTTCCTCTTGCTAACTAGAGAACAGTCGCTGAGAAGTGAATCACATCTTACAATCAGACTGGACTCCAGACTTAACTCACCTTCCTCAGCTCTGGCTTTAAGGGTAGCTTTAAGGACCTACATTCAGAAGCACTGAATTTTAAGTGAACAGGATGTGAGTGTCAACCCCCAAACATTAAAAACATGAGATCATTCTTCTCCCTGTTATCTAAATCTGCTGAATTTACAGCAAAATAATAGCGGATACAAAGACTGGCATGTTTAGAGAGCAGTGGGACCCCGCTTTATTATGTTATCCAGCCATCTGTGACCCTTCATTAGAGGCATTTGGGAAGCTAGCTCTGAACCACCCAGGGAATAACAATGGCAAGGCAAAAACAGCGCTGTGGCTTTAAGAGTCTGCTCACTCATTTCTCTGGTCCATTTTTCTTAACAGCGAACTAAAATGGTCATGTTCTGGTTCTGCCCACAAGATAAACTTCTAGATGAAATTCTAGACAATTCTGTGATGCTTAGGGTTAAAAAAATAAAAAGATGGTGCTATGATTGGACAGTCACCCAAAGCTCTGAATTCAGACCTACTCAGTATTATGGGAACCAGTAAACACTGTCAGAATTCGACATTTCCTGAAGAGCCTGACAATGGCACCTGTCACCTAGCTTCACAGCGCAGAGCTGTGGTAAACACTGTAGCTGAGGGAGCAAAGGATTCAATTTTATTGTTTTGACTGAAAGAAAACTAAGGAATTTCACGCAGGCTTGAGCAAGGCCAGGAGCACACACAGCTGTCCTGATTCCTCCTGGGCCTTTCCTTTTTAAAAAAACATCCCTATCACCCATAAGTGAAATCTGCATTCCCATCCCGACAATTTTCATTACCCAAATTCTTGCCTAAATGGAATGTCTTTCCGTTGTCTCTGAGGTTGAGTTCTGCAACTTGAGTCTGAGGGGAAACACAAATATGCTCCCTGGAACTTATTTCAAAGCTGGCACAGCTCACAAATCCAAAATCCCAACGCTCTGAGGTCAGACCAGACCAGACCACACTGTAGAAGCATCTACCCCCACTCCCATGTTATTTTTCATGTAAGATAACACTTGACAGACTGGCCTCTATCGGGAAAATCATTAAATAAATCCTTGCTTCCCGGTTACACTCGCCAACGTTTGGGATCGGGTTTGCAGGCTAAACTTCCTTCTACCTCAGATGCGCTTAGGAATCAGGCCCCTACATGCGCAAGGGTCTGCTCTCCCAACTCGAGATGGGTGACCAAGGTCCACGGTGCTGGGGACCTGGAAATGGGGTTGCTAGGAGGGGAGGGCAGCTGAACGCGGTTAAGGTTGGGGGGAGATGAAGCCACCCGAGGGGGAGGCGGACTGAATGTGAACGCGCTAACCAAGATTCTCCCATCGTGCATCAATTCCCAGAGGCAACTCCTGCAATTGCGCGAAATGTCTCCATAGCCGACGCTCAGCGAAATCCCCCACACAGAGCGTCGGCTTCAACCCGGCAGCGCGGCCCATCGTCGGGGGCGAGCGGGGCGCAGGCTCCCAGCCTGCCGGCAGGTGCCCGACGCCCCACTCCGCGCGCTTACCCAGGGCCCAGGTGCAGCTCTCCTTGATGGCTTTGTACTTGCTCCCGGACGCCTCCTTCTGCAGCCTCCTCAGGATCTCTTCCATCTTGACCTTCGCCGGGGCCCGGCCGCCCACCGCGAGAGCAGCGCGTGCGAGGCCCAGCCGGGAACGCGGACGCCGCCGTCGCCGCTGCCTGGCCCTGAGCGCCTAGGCGGCCGCTGCGCTCGCCCCCATCCCGCCCGGCGCGGCGGCGGATGAATCACGCCGGCCCCATTCGGCGGGCCACGTCAGCCCCGCCGCCCCGCCCCGCCCCGCCCGCCCGAGTCAGGTGCGCTCCGCGCGGGGTGGCAGCGGCTGGCTGCCCGGCTGGAGGCCTCGGCCTTCACCCGGCTGCCCCCCAAGCACGTCGGCTCCGCCGAAAGGTGGAGACGGATGTCCTGAGCTGGCTTGTCGGCCGGCGGGGCAGGGCTGGACCCGAGGGAGCGTCAGGTCGGCGGCGAGCGGCCGGCGGGAGGGGCCTCGCCTCCCTCCTCCCACCCCCTGCGCGGCGGCGGGAGGAATAGGGGCGACCCAGCTTGGCCTCCTGAGCCCCGGTTGTCGGCGCGTCTGCGTCGCAGCGAACTGCGCCAGCACCGGTCCCCGTGCCAGGCTCAGTGCTAGGCTGGGGCACGACTGGTGAAGACCGTGTGTGTTCATCAGGCACCAGAGGAAATCGCCCTCAGACAGCCTAAGCTACTTCCCAAGCCAGCTTGCAATCAATACACATTCTTGAAACCAAAATCTGTTTTAAAAACATCTTTCCTTCCATTTCTCTTCCTCTATTGCAATGAATTGATCTCCTCCTCGGGGGCAGGGCGGGGGTAGTGGGGAGAGGTGGCACACAGGGCTCGACTCAGGAAGGGCTGGGTGGGATGGAGAAGGGTGGAATCTGGAGGAAGGATGTGCCCTGCCTTGAGAAGGCAGCAGGAGCCAGGGCCACACCCTAGATGCCAGCACCTCTGGTCATTCACTGTTGGATGTCTTGGGATGGTTGTTAGAGGAAAGAGAAGAAAGGAGTAGCCTTGTGTGAAAGCTTGGGAGCCAAGAAGGAACTTCAAGCATATTTGTTTTTCTTTAGAAATTCAACTAGTGGTAGTGAGGAAGAGAGATAGCGGAGGGTAGAGGGCAGCTGGGAGAACGTTAAAAAGATTCTGCCATATGGACCTCCCTGGTGGTGCAGTGGGTTAAGCAATGCACTATGAAGCAAACTGCAGTCACAGCAGCACGAGTTCAATTCCTGCCACCGGCCAAGGGAGGGGACCCTCATGGTGCAGCAGACCTCTCCTACCTCCCCCACTGCTTCCCTGAGCAGTGTATTTCAGTCAGTCTGCCTGTTCTGCTCCCCACTCTGTCTCTGGTGAATCCTCTCACCTCCCGCAACTCTGACCTGTACCCCAGCTCTTGCATGCATAAATAAATCTTTTTTTTTTTTTTAAAGATTCTGCCATAATCTAGAAATAGATCAGGCCAATAGTAGGTGGAAAGAAATGGGGGAAAACATAGCAAGAGCTATTTGGGGAGTTGTAGCAGTAGTATTTAATGGGGGAGGGTGGGTATTATGGGGAATGACTTCCACGTTTCTTGTTTGGGGATGTTGGTGTATGGTGGCCAGGTTCTCTGAGTTAAAGAAAAAAGGGAGATAAAAAGGGTTTAGAATGGGGGACGTTTATGAATTCAGTTTTGAATAGCTTAAGGTGCAAATGATAACAGGACACTGGCCAGCGCTCCACTTGGGGGCAGGAACTCAGGACCCGGTTCTATGACAGAAATGAAAAGTTGACCCCCATCAAGTATGGAGCCCGGTTTATGCCTAAGGTTTGGACAAAGGTTGCCAAGGAGTGGATGGAACGGAAAGAGTAAGATACCAGGGAGGAAGGTGTGTTTCTGTGCTGGGAAGGGTTACTCTTAATGGCAGAGGAACAAGGGCCCACATGGAGGCTGAAAAGGAGTGATCAGAAACCAGAGTTACAGGTTTGCTGCCAGGAAGGTGTCCAACCCCCTGGGGTGGACATGAACCCTTTTAATACTTGCCAAGCCCCATCCCCAAGGACTCATTACCACACAAACTATAAAGCCATTATTTGAAGAAAATAAAAAGTTCTTAAGAGCTAAAAAAAAAAAAAAAGTTCAGAAACTTCAGTGGATAATGTTGCACCACATTGTAAACTACTTAGGAAAATATAACAGCTTTACACTATATTGAAAATAAATTACAAAGGTGTTAAAGGATTAAACTTAATAATTGAGCCATTAAAGTTTTAAAAGAAAATGTGAATGTACTTCTGTTAATGCATAGATTATTGCTAATAAACCAGCTAAACCAGAAACTACCAAAAAAAGAAAAATAGGTTTGACTACTTGAATATGTACAACACTTATGTCAAAAGTTCTATACAAAATTTAAAAGCATTTGGCATTCTGAGGGCTGAACTGGGGGAAAGTAACTCAACTGTATTTGTATATGTCTACATGTAGACAGATAACTGGAAAATAAACAAAATACTAACAGTGATTATTTTTGGTGGTGTTATATGTAAGTTTGTATTTCCTTAAACATTTTAACTTTTCTAATCTGAGAAGATGTTATCTTTTTTTTTTTTAAGACAGTGGGAAAATAAGAATAGAATCTGTGCAATGGTCACAGGAAGACAGAGAAAAACACAGAAAAGAGTTTAGTTAACTAAGCACCTACCACAGGAAACTAATGAGGGCAGAACCTGGTTACAACAGATTAAGAACACACAGAAATACATGTATAAACAACCCAACTCCAGAGACTAACTGTGAGGAGAGGAAGAGCAGCACAGTTAAAACACCTTTTAAAAAACCCAACAATTTACAGTAGAAAATGCCCTTTTCATTGCCACCCAATAAACCCAGAGATACATGTTTAAGTATCGATAGATTAAGAAATTGAAACAAAAATTGTATTTATAAAACACTACTTCCCATTAAATATAACGGAGTTCCTGTTAAATATAATTTTTTTTTTCATAGTGGCAGGCTTATCTGTTCTTAAATTTATTCTAAGCAGGAGACTCAGGCTGATAATCCATGTGTAACTCAGGTGCTTCCTGCCGTGACGTCAACCTCTCACCATTTTACATTATATTGGTTAAAAATTCTGGCTCATACAAATAAGTTACTTTGGATGTGATTAATGCAATATAGTTTGCAATTGAAATTCTTAGTCTAAAATGATGAGAATATAATCATTTCTCGTTATTAAATAGCTTTCATGTTTGGGCATCAACCATACTCAAATATGCATTCAAGATTTTGACAAACAAATGAATCTTTTATCCAAATGATTTTCTTTAATATTTCAAATTTCTCTTTTTAAACGATTGAAATAGAGACATACAATATAAGTAATATCTTTAATTTTATTCCATTCAAGGTATCTTGATTAATAATGCTCTCTTTCTGTACTGCAAAATGTTGAGGATAGATAGTAACCATGGTGATTACTTAAAATGTATTTTGTAACTTCAATATATTCAACATGTTGACATTCATTATTTTCCCCCTGTAGATCCAAATTAAAAAATGTCAAAAAATGTGTTACATATGATAGCATGATTGTTGAAATGTCATCATCAGAAGCACTAGTCAGTGAGACTGCTTTTAAACAGGAAAATGTGAAACCTATTTTTGAGTTCATATAGCTAGATATTTCCTCGTAACAATAGCTCCTATATGCTATAACATGTATACATGGGGTTACTGCCTGATAAACCCAAAGGAAGATAAAACTACTATAAGTAGAAAATGCATTTATGTATGGTACGATGTAGCTTACTTAGCCTCACCTACCTTAAGTGTGCTCAGAACACTCACATTGGTCTGTATCTGGGCAAAATTCTTTAAATCAAAACCCAATTTATAACAAAATGTTGAATATCTTAGACATAGATGGGCATTTTGTAGACCAGATGAGATGTGAAAAACAAAGCACAATGTCCCAAAACTGCTGGCCACTCAGTACACTGTGGACTATTTGTTCTGTACCCTCACGACCTTGTGGGCCAGTTCTCTGTACCTGCCCCACGGCCCAGGGTAGCCCACTGACTATCACTAGCACAGGGAAAGGTCGACATGCAAAATTCAAAGTATGGCTTCAGCTATGTATGCTTTTGCTCCATTGTTAAATCAAAATATGATAAGGCAAACCATCTTAAGCTAGGGACTATCTGAAGCTAATGGAAAGGATACGCTGTTTTAATCCAATACTATATGTTTTTCAGAACACAGAATTTTATTTCTCACTTAAGTGAAGTTCTGCAGCAGTGGTTCAGGCTGGCACAAGAGGTCATTCAAAGGTCATTTGTTCCACATCTCACTGACCCACCATCCCAGAAGGATTTCTCATCTGTGTGACCAAAGACAGGTCTTAGGCAGTTTATGTTCATAGAACAGGAACGGAGGAGATGAGCCCAGACTTCAGATGTAGAAGTCACACAACCCCTTCTCCTAAACTGTACTGCTGAAGAGAGTTGCAGAGACACACCTGTGTGCAAAGTGCGAATCTGGTCCCTAGAGGTCCTGCCACGGCTCTATTCCTGTGGGGTAAGGGGTGATCCCCAGTCTCAGCCATGGCTCTATATTCTGAACAAGACATAAAAATGTAAGGGTACTTTTTTAATGAAACTAAATAACTGTCACTACTTCTGCTTTCAAGAAATTCACTAGAGAGTCCGAAGAATTCTTTGGATGTCACATCTATAATGCATGAAACAGTGACTCCAAATAATAATTGTAGGTGGTAGTTCCTAATATTTTAAATGCCTCTATGTTTCCTGTCATATTTACTTCTGAATCAGTCACGATTCCATTATAATTTACCATTTTAACTTTTTCAAATAATGTATTTTTCTAATTCTACCCATTTGCTTAAACCAGTTAGATGTTAAGTTACATTTAGACAACATAATATATCCTTTATAAGTTGTCTTAGCACATATATTTAGTATAACCTGAAAGTGTTAGTAATTTGAATTAGTGCTGTTACTAAATAGAGTCACATAACGCACTGTCTGCTTAATCTGCTGATAAGTATTAATTCTGTTCTTGTATGTCCAGTGGAACTAAAAATTTGTTAAGAGACTGTCTTATCATTTAGAAGTATAGTTTTAAATATCTCATCTGATTTATCAAGAACCATTTTATCATATTCACGTATGTTGACAAAAATTATTTTCAACAACTAAGTGGAGGGGTTTTCTCTCTTGTCACACACATGCAACTAAGTATGATAATTAACACATTCTCATTGATCTACATGATAAATTTGTGTTGTTTTTTCTGTGGAAATATTTGAAGGGAGTTATTAAAAATCTTGCTGTATTTCCAAGTATTTCTTGAAAAACTTTCATTTGAAAGAACATCGCAAATAATATATATTCAGTAACATTTGAAAAGCTATACTTAATCTCTATTAAAAAGCTTGCATTTGTTATTTTTGGATGATAGCTCAAATTAAAAAATTCATTGATGAGAAGAAATTTTGCAAATGTTGTCACTATTCACAGGGACAGATCTGACAGTTCAACAAGACATGTTTTTTGTGTTTTTCACACCATCATTTCACACTATCAACAAAATAAACTATTTTAAGGATAATTTTCAAGTTTGATTAAAAGTTATAGTTATTGGGCCTCCCTAGTGGTGCAGTGGGTTGAGCGCCACACTGTGAAGCATCCGCTACACAGCAGTGCGAGTTCGATCCTGGGCAAGGGAGGGGACCCACATGGCGCTACAGACCTTTCCTGCCTCGCCTGCTGCTCCCCTCAGCAGTGATTTTTGGTTGATCTGCCTGTTCTGCTCCCCGCTCTGCCTCTGGTTAATCCTCTCACCTCCTGCGACTCTGGCTTGTACCCTACCTCGTGTATGCATAAAAATAAACTTTAAAAAAAAGTTATAATTATTACAAAGTTGAAAAATGCCTAATAATTATGGCTAAGCTGACAAAACACATTGAAGATTACTAAAACATAACCAAAACTTGGTAGAAAGTCTTGTTGCTTTGGCCAACCGTGGGTAAAATTTGTGTAAACTTCACAATTAACTGTAAATTATATTGGTATAAATTAAATTGCAAAACATTAATTCTCCTGATACAATTATGATCAAACCCAGAAAATCAAATGAGACACCAATAGACGGAAGAGAGAATGGCTGGTGGCTCCCAGCCAAAGTCCTTACATCCCCTCCACCAGCTGTCACTCTGCTCAGTGGCCCCAGTATTTCCTGCAGTGTGGGTAGCTCTGAATTAGGATACACGATTTGCATTCTGATATCTTAAAAGAACATACTCCAGTGTAACAGACTCATTTATTTTACAACCCATAAATGGGTAGAGGCCCCAAATTTGGCGCAGCATTTAAGATGAGAAAGTCTGTTGGTGGAAAGTACTTTATACAGTGAAACTAAAGGGACATAAAGTTGTAAGTTGAAGAGGTAGGAGGAAGCCAACTGAATGGGTGAAACAAGTGTCCTGAGGACATGAGAAAGATGGAATTTAGGGTACAGGTAGAGTCACCCAGTTAGGAGACAAAGGCCAATCTCTAGACAAAGAAGTGAGAAGTCCCGGCTTTGATAGTATTTAGTTTGTTGATGAGGGGACAGGAATTTTGGAGGTCACATCTGATGGTTTCTGTTTCCCTTACAAAACAGGAAGATTTTGTTGAGTGTAGGAGAAGTGAATAATAGATCAAGGCTCAAAAGTTAGGAAATGAGAGAGGTGACTGAGGGTCCCTTTGAAGACCCCTGAAGTGTGGAGCTCCCAAGTAGTTCCATGTTTATGAACAATGACATCCTGATTTAGAAAATTTCCCAAATTCTGTAATACCTAGTAAAACTGCTATTGTTTCAAATCCTGACTACTGAGGTTGATGGTGCTAAGTCCATATTTCCAGTTTAAATCTTCCTCTTAAGTGCATTTTACCTGAGGTTTAAATCATTGATCCTTTCACCTACTCTGTTACTTAATTCACAGCTATACTAAAATGACTTGTTTGCAATATTAAATTTAATATGTACCTGTATACCTGAAGGTAACCAAAAGCAAATTTTATATTAAATTCAATATTGTATTAAATTCAGCCTAGGAAAATAGTATTTAATTTGAAAGATGTTTATAAATTATTTTTGACCCTGAGCATATCAAAAAGTAAATGATTAGTTTTCCCACATTTTAAGTATTTTGCATAAATAATAATTTTATTTTTTTTGCAAAATAATAAAATTTAACGTAAAGTTTTAAATACCCCCAACCCACAAAATATAGAGATTATTAATATTGAAAAGTGAATCCTTTACTTGCAAAATGGCTTTCTATTTAGTAATAATTAATATGGATGTAAATAGGAAACAATTATAGTTTTGCTTTTGATTATGATACAGTACTTTATAAGAACAACTATACTCTTGAAAGCAATTGTAAAACTGGACTTAAAAAAACTAAAAGCAACTGTTTTGAAGATATTTTCAAAAATCAGGACAATCAGTATGTGAAGAGACTAGGCCTTTGAGAAACGGGGTATGCACAGATGTAATAGCAATATAAAATGACAACTCTGAATTTCATCAGCAAAAAAATAAATAAATAAATAAAATAAAATTTAGAGACATTAAAATAATATATCTAGGAATAAATCTGAGGAAATTTGTGGAGGTCCTTTGTACAAATAGTCTAAATTTTTACAAAATACTTTAAGAAGATTCAAATAAGTGGAAAGACATACCTGGTTTGTGTCAAGAAGATAAAACATTGGATTATAGGCAATACTAGTGAAATTCCACACAGGTATTTTCATGGAGCACAAAAGGCTAAGTTTAAAATTCACTGGGAAAAGCAAAGGTAAAGAGAAAAGCTAACAAAACAAAGAGCTGGGCCCTATGAGAAATCAAGACTTACTACCAAGCTACCATGAGTAGGATGGCGTGGGCCTGCTGTGGGGTGGGTTGAGATCCCTAGAACAGAATCCAAAGTCTCTAAACAGACCTTCACAGAGAGGGAATTTAATATAGGACAGAATTGGTATTGTGACCATCAGTGGAGAAAGGTGACTTATCTATCAATCAACAAGGCAAGGAAAATTGGATGTGCCTATATAAAAAAAATGATCCCTACTTCACACTTAAAAAACCCAAAAACCTTATAAACAAAAAGGCATATATATGAAGACCTTGGAAAAGGCAGGACATTCAAATATTTAAAAACAAATAGAAGAAAATACCTCTATAACAGCAGAGGAGAGGAAGATTTCTTAAACATGATGGAAAAGTTTTTAAGCATAAAGGAAATTTACTAATTCTGGTGACAAAGTCAACCACGGGGCCTGGTGTAAATGGCTGATGAACCCACCAAGCCTGGAGCCTTAAACCTTCCCCTGAACACCTGCTCTCCTTTGGATGTGGTCTGGCTTCTAAGTGTGGCTTTTTATCTTTCCATTAAGAATCCATTAAGAGCCCTCACAGTATTTTCCCTGCAGGGTACTTTGTTTTATTATATATATATATTTTAAAGATTTATTTATTTATGCATACAAGCACTGGGGTACAGACCAGGGAGGGGGGAGTGAGAGGATTCACCACAGAGAGTGGGGAGCAGAACAGGCAGATCAACAGAAGTACACTGCTGAGGGGAGCAGCGGGCACAGCAGGAGAGGT
>JAGFMF010011861.1:3662276-3689810 GCA_019455555.1 Galemys pyrenaicus
TCCCCTCCCTGGCCGGTGGCAGGGATCGAACTCGTGCTGCAGTGGCTGTGGTTTGCTTCATAGTGCGTTGCTTAACCCACTGTGCCACCAGGGAGGCCCTGGGTACTTTGTTTTACTGTCAGTGCTAGTCCTGCCTCTCCCGGCAGGTCTTCTTTATTTACATAAGACAAGCCCTCCATTTCATTGTTTCTTAGCATTTGATATCATTGGCTACTCTTTCTTTGAAACTCATTCCATTACTGGAGTGTGCAAAACCACATTGCCTTGTTTTCTGTATTCTAACTCTACTTTGTGTCATCAGAGTAACCACTATCCTAACTCTCAGAGCTCTCCTCTTCTCTCCACATTGCCCCTTTCGTTCTGTCTCCACCTCCCCCCCACTCCCCACCCACCACATATCTATCATATCTGCTCTTAGAGATTTTGATCAAATCACTGTGGAGAGTGTTCTCACCCTGCAGCTCAGTTTTCTCTTCCAGGTTCAAGTAATGTAAGAGACAAGAAGGAAGTAACCATGTCTGTTTTACTATGAAATAACAAATGTCCAACATGGTGCCTGGCACATAATGGTTATTCAGTTAAAATTATATATAAATGATGGAGTGAACAACTGTACCAACTTCACTACCCCAAGTGTTTGCAAACATCTACCTTTATGTTTCTATTAGATACTCTGGCTTGTATTTAAGCCTTAACTATTCATTGGCTGTGGAAACAAACCATTTCAAGCCTTTCTACAGGTAGGTATATTTACAAAGAATTGCATTTATTGGCAAATGCAAAGAGATTCAGAATCAATAATTTCATGGTTGGAAGAAAAGCAATTTTCTCCTGATACTAAGGAGTGCATTCAAGAACAAAATAAGTGGACTTGACCTCTCTAATCTGAAATGGTCTGACTTGGGGCTGGGTAGAGAAGTCAAAAGTCACTGGGAAGGAGAATCAGACATACCGGACCTATAGGAACCTGGGTCAGATGGAATGATGCACTTGCTACTTCTTGCTTGCTGCTACTTGATTTAGCGAGCTCAGAGTGCTGACATATGATAAGAGGCGGTGTACACTGTTGATGGCTGCTTGACCTGTCTGTCTGGAGGGGTGAGACAGGCACTGAAAGAGAATAATGACATCCTGAATCTGCATTTTGGAGGAGAAACTTTAGGTCCTATGAGCAGAGGAAATAAGAATTGTTTCTTGGACAGTAAAACCAGCAGGATCTTCTCCAGAACATTGCTTCAATTTGCTTTTGTCACACTTGAAATTCATACTGCAAAACATTCTGACAATCACAGAACAGATATTTTGAAGACACTCAGATGTGAGGAGGGCTGCATGTTTTCCTTTGTGACTCAGTTATCTTTTTTTGATTTAGGGGCAACAATATGTATATTGTTTTGTAATGCCCCTTAGAAGCTTGCCTTCATGGTTGGGAGATCCCTTGAGTTAGCTGCAGGCATGCCCAGACAGGAACATTTTCCTTTTTATCCTTATTATTGAACTGGGCTTTAATATAGAAGATAAAATGTGCATTCAATCTACTATTTTATCAAATAAAAATATCTAATTATAGCTATTCATGTTCAGTCTAACCCCAATTTATAAATGACTTATAATTCAAAAAGCTTTATGTTAAGTCTGTCTAGGACACGTTATAAATCGTGCAAACTCATTTTTAGTAATCACAGAAAGAGAGAGACTGACTGTCATCCCATACCTCAAAACTCTTGAGTCCTGAGATCCCTGGATTCCTGATGATTGTGGCCTCAGGGAAGAAGGAGGAGCAGTTCCAACACTGTCTGGAGAGTTTCCAAACCAAGGCAGGGAAGGATGTAGAGCGGGTACAGACAGGGCCTCCTGTGGTCCCCGCAACAATGGTGGAGAAGAACTCCATGGATGAGGGTGTCAATGAAAGGGAGAGTTCCTGAGAAGAAGACATCTATGATATGAGAGGACCTGGGGCAAGTGCTAATAGTCATTCACCTGTAAGTATTATTGAGGCAGGTGTTTATAAGTCAGAGTAGGTTCACACATATAATGGTTTCTAAGTATTTTCTTATAATTGTTAATGTTTGTTAATTCATTCAGTGAGTACAAAGTTAAGTTTCGGAGATGTAAGACAAAAAGGCATAGACAATCTTCAGAATTACTTGTGGATGTATATCACTTCTCTCAAATATCTGCTCTTGAAAAGGGATGTAGAGCAGATAGTTTGAGTGTTGGGACTTCAGTAAATATCTGCTTTAGCAGAATGGGATAGTCCTGAATTGTATATGGGAACGTGATCTGCATAGCACATGAAAAAAAATGATAAAGTTGACATTTGTCATGAAAATTGGAGATCCTGGCCCACTTGTACAAGATTATCCGTATTTCCATTAAGGTGAGCTTTTTTTCCCCCTACCTATAAAGAAAAGATGTTAAAAATATGCATTTTTGGAATAAGAATTCTGATTGGTTGGTAATTGCAATTACATCTTCTGCTCTCTCATTTAGATGAGATCCTCCATAGCCCTTCTATCCCTTCTTTACACTTCTCTCCTCATAGGCTCAGAGTCTCTGACTCTTGTGCACGCCCCACACATCCTTGGAGCCTCATCCTGCACAGGTCCCTATAAAAGAGGCATTTTGTACTCGCTTCACAAATAACTCCCATAGGAAGCACCAAATTAGACCCCCTTGCTGTTCTGTATTAGGTAGTGAGGTTTTGGAGTCAAACTGTGTAGGAGAGGTCTAATAGCACAATTTATTCTCAGCTCTTGTGGTAACTGAGGGAAGGAGAGTGTCAGCGGGACGTGCGGGGAGTCCGGGTTGGGGGCGTGTTCACAGAGTTGTGATGACCCAGTGTCAGGGAAGACTGTCCTGTGGTTTTCACTAAGAACACCATGTTTTGAATAATGCATGGAAAACAGCCGTGTTACTACTCAGGGAAACAAGTTCATCAAATAATCTTTTTTTTTTTTTAAAAGATTTATTTATTTATGCATACAAGCACTGGGGTACAGGCCAGAGGTGTGGGGGGGGGTGAGAGGATTCACCACAGAGAGCAGGGAGCAGAACAGGCAGATCAACGGAAGTACACTGCTGAGGGGAGCAGCGGGCACAGCAGGAGAGGTCTGCTATGCCATGTGGGTCCCCTCCCTGGCCGGCAGCAGGGATCCAACTCGTGCTGCAGTGGCTGTGGTTTGCTTCATAGTGCGTTGCTTAACCCACTGCGCCACCAGGGAGGCCCTCATCAAATAATCTTAATCCCGGCAAGATGGTAGCAGAGTGAAGGCTCGCTCTGGGCTCACCTCCTCCAAAAACTCACAGTAAATCCCTGCCTGTCCCGTCCCCCTGGTCCCCGAGGGAAAAACAGAAAATCACAGCACATACTGGAGCATCAGTCTGGTGGAAAGAAGTAGGAAAAACTTTAAGTGAACTTTGTTTAGAGTACTTGTGTTAGTAGAACCCACAAATGGGAGAAGAAGCTGCAGCACAGCGCCCCCTACAGCTACTGTTGGCACAAGCCAATGTCAGGACTCCAGAGATCCAGGACCGCTGGTGGATCAGGGGGTGCACGGTCTGGCATCCAGGACAGAGGGTGCACTGTTGAGCTGCAGGGCACTGAGAGAGGATACTGGCTTGAGCAGGAAGTTCTCAGTATAGAACTGAGCACCTGGACCTTCCTGTAGAAGCAGCTATACCTAGACACCCAGAACACCAAGAGAATCCAAAACACCAGCCACCCCCACCCCAGTGCTAAAACCTTGAACAAACTAGAGATCCAGCACTTGCCAGTAACAGGAGCAAACGCCCCAGAATGAGTGTGCTGGAATAGAAAACAGAACACTCCCAGCTGTAACCAGCGTTGTATCTAGTGCTTAAAATTAGCCGAGAGCAGAAGTGCAAGCATGAGTATAAGACACACCAAGTTGCTGGCCTAGACAAGGGGATCCACAGTGATCCCACAGCACGACTCTGGCACCCACAGCACAGTAGGAAGTTCAAATTCACAAGTCTATTGGAAAGTGATCCTTTGTGCCCACTGCCTCAGTCTTCTCTTATTCCTACATTCCCTTGCTACTACTAGTTCTCAGATTACTTCACCAGGTGCAAAGACAACAGTCTGAAAATCTATCCTTGTTAAACCCACAACATTCAAGATGAGAAGACAGACTGACATACCACAAATCCCAAAGCAAAAAAATCCTGAGCAGAATCCTGATTTAGCAGTGGCAGAATATGACAAAGAGGGAGCACAGCGAACAGAATTGGTAACGCTTAGGGAACTAAAAAAACAACAACAAAAAACCAATAGACAATGGAGAATATAGAACAACAACAAATACAGATAAATATGAGGCTACTACAATCAGCAATAACAGAGCTAAGAAACATGACAGCTGATTTCAGGAAATACAACTGAATGCCTCAGTAGCAGACAAACAGAAGCAATGAGGAGAATTAATGAACTCAAAGACACAGTGATGGAGAACCTGCAAGCAGAACTGTGTAGAGATGAAAAAATGGAAAGCCAAGATGGTGAAAGAGCTCTCTGGGGTAACTTAAAGAGAAATAACGTCCTTACCATGGTGGCTCCAGAAGGAGAAGAGAAAGGGAAAGGCATAGAACATTGATTTAAAGAAATAATCACTGAAAGCCATCTTAACCTGGGAAACAAACTAGATGTGATGCAAGAGGCCCAAAGAGTGGCAAACAGGGCCTTCATAGTGGCTCAGCAGGTTGGGTGCTACACAGTGAAGCATCTACGGCACAGCAGCATGAGTTCGATCCCCGGGCAGGGAGAGGACCCACATGGTGCAACAGGCCTCTCCTGCCTAGCCCGCTGCTCCCCTCAGTAGTGTATTTCAGTTGATCTGCCTGTTCTGCTCCCCACTCTGTCTCTGGCGAATCCTTTCACCTCCCGCAACTCTGGCCTGTACCCCAGCGCTTGTATGCATAAATAAATAAATCTTTAAAAAACAAAAAAGAATGGCAAACAAAATAATTTCAGACACACATACACTTCCAGACACATCATAAGCTGTTGAAACCAATAATAAGGATAGAAAAACATCAAGAGATAAAAAGGTAATCTATGAGGGAATATCAGTCAGACTGTCAGCTGAATCTTTCAATAGAAACATTATAAACACAAAGGGAAAACGGAAGGAGATATTTAATGTACTTTAAAAAAAAGTCTTCAAACCCAGAATCATTTATCTATCAAGCTTAACATTCAAGATAAAAAAATTATGAAGACCTTTACTAAAAAGAAAAAGATGAAAAGAATTTACGAACACCAAGCTGCACCGGAAGGAATTTCTAAAAGGATTATCATAAAGCAACAGAAGAGTGATACGAGGCAACCAAACCTAAATCACTTAACATGGAGGAAGAGCAGGAGGAGTAATGTAACAATGTGAACCAGTCAGAGATCAGACTCTCCATCAGGTCCCTCAAATAGCTGGTCTATCATATACTAACCTCAGTAGAACCCGCAAACAGAAGAGTAATAAAAGTAACCCATGAGACAATGGAAGAGCAACTTACAATATAACTAGAAACACTCAAGAAAATAAAAAAGACTAGACAAACAAAGAAATAGCAAAGTGGAAGATAGCACTTATGTCTCAATAACCACCTTAAATGTAAATGATGTGAACTCACTACACATAGCATAGCTGGATGGATTACAAAACAAACTTCAGTTGTTCACAAGAAACTCACCAACAAAGACAAACATAGACTTAGTGTTAAAGGCAATCATACAAGCAAATGACAACCAAAAAAATCAGAAACATCTATATTTAGATCTTATAAAAGAAGCTCCCAATTAATAAAGGTAATAAAGAGATAGAGAAGGACACTATTATTATTATGCTTCTAGTACAACAAGAAGAGATAATTCTTATAAAGGTAAATGTATTAAAGGATGGTGCACTGAGATATGTAAGACAATAACTAAACTTAAGAGAGATATTGATAACTGCACAACAATACTATTAGTACCCCATTTACATAATGGACAGGTCATCAAGACAAAGCATAAATAAGGAACCAGTAGCTTCAATGAGGGGTTAGATCAAATAGCTCTAACAGACATCGATAGAACATTCCACGAAGGAAACCAATGCTACCTACTTTTATCAAGTGCATAAGGAACATTTTAAAGAGTAGATTATATCTTGTGGCACAAGTCAATTGTCTATAAGACAAAGATTGAAATTATGCCTAGTGTCTCCTCTGCACATAATGCCATAATATTAGAAATCAGTTATAAGAAAAAAATGAAAAAGTATGAAAACATAGAGATGAAACAATGTGCTGCTTAATAGCAATTGGATGGAAGAAGACATCAAACCAGAAATTTAAAAATACCTAGATGTGAACAAAAAGAAAGATACAACTTACCAGAATCTGTGGGATGTGGCAAAAGTGAACTCAAACAGAGGAAGATAATTTCAGTACAGGTCCACATTAAGAAGCTAGAAAAATCCCAAATAAAACTAATATCACACCTAAATGAACTTGAAAAATAGGAACAAATAAAACCCAAAGTTAATAGAGGGAAGAACATAATAAAGTTAAGATCAGAAATAAGTGAAAGAGACATCAAAAAGACTATATAAAAAAATCAATAAAATGAATAAGAGAAACAAGAGATAAACCTGTAGCTGGGCTACCAAAAAAGAAGAGAGAAAGCATTAATACACAGAATTAAAATGAAAAAGGAGAAATCACTACAGATGGCAGAAAAATACAAAAGATCATAAGAGATTACTATTAACTACCTGTCAGTAAATCCAGTAGCTGAGACAATCTGCCTTTGGATGGAAATTATATCCCACGCCTGGAAAACTCAGGTTCTCTTTCTGACTTTTCTTCTTGTTGACATCCCTAGGTCTCTGGAAAAGCTATTCCCCCATTTTCCCAGGAAGTTCTTGTTACCAGCACTGAAAGCCCAATGTTCTGGGCATCCTTTCCATCCCAGAGAAGCTAGGAGTGTTGGTCGCTGTACCTGAAAGGCCCTTCCTTGTGACTTATCAGCTTCCTCCCTTTAGGCAGAAACTCCTTCTAGAAATGCTGCAGTTCCTGAGAAACAGAAGGAGATTAGTTCCTTCAGAAGATTCCCGTCCACTTATCACAAAAATCACATGGAATTTTGGGTAAATGTCTACCCAAACCTCTGACAATGACTATGTGGTCAGTCCAGGATAGTTCCTGCTGGCCCAGCACACCATTTGGAAGACAAATGTTCTGTTCCCAACCCTTACTAAGGAAACCGTTCTACAAGCTTGGATCCTAGAAAGTTGCGATTGTCATAAACATCCAGGTGATTCTCATTATTATCAAATACAGGATTAGTACAGAATCTACTATTAATATATCAGTATTTGACTTTCTAGAGAGGAACAATGATTTTTCCCAAAGCAGGGGCCATGCACTTGCCTAAGCAGGAACAGTGTGAATAGCTTGATTATGGCTTTTTTCTCACTGTCTATATTGTAGGCTTTATTCTATGAAGCAGAATTTACTATTATTTTGATTATGCAAACCTGCAGAGCTTATATACATCCTCCCACTTCATTCTCTTTTTTCGTACAATTCCTTTCATCTCAAAACAAAGATTCCCACAAAACAAAAGCAGTTGAAACTGTTTATCTCTGTGTCATTGACCCTGGCACGATCATCAGCCTTTAAATAATTCACTTTCTGTTGAGTCTTAATGCTGACAATGCTCTGAGTCTTTTCAGTGTAGTCATAGTGCCCCGTCATATTCGCCTTGGAAATCTTTAATCCAGAGAATAAATTGTTTTGTCACGTATGGCCAGTTTGCTTTGTAATTTGTACCTGAATCATGTCTTCTTAGCAGAATTTCCTAATGCAAGAAACATTAAGGGATTTTTAAATCATTTTTATCTGTCATGTGTCTGTGAGTTGTTCTCCTATCATTTATAATTAGCGGGCAGAGCAGATGGCTAAAGCTAAGCATCAGGTAATGTAATCATAAAACACTTTCTACGCCAAAAAAGCAGAAATGTTGTTAATTAGAAACTTATTTCATGTAATGAAGGATTTTTTTATTCCACTGGAATACATTGTTAAAATTATGGCGTTAGATAAAAAGATATTTCCACATCAGGAAGTCCAAAAGATTAAGATGCGACAGAAATGTAAGTTAAAGGAATTCATAAATGTTTCAGAAAACATTATAGTAGAATTATTACTGTAATTTGAGAAAGGCAGGCTCTGTAATAAAGTGAGATTCATTACAAAGCCAAAATTATTTTTCAAATCTCTGACATATTTAGATAGAATTTTCATGCCAAGTCAAATAATTATGAAATTAAAAAATTGCTTGAAGGACTATTTGAAATTTTATGCTAAAAAGGACTTAGCTTTAGTGAATTGTTTTTCTCTGTGAAAAGGATATGTTTTGCCTTTATTCCAAGCTCTCAAGGTATATAAGCATGACAAAATCCCTAGAAGACGCTGAGGCCAAAAAGAGAAACTTGTGTGTTATCATGCAATAGTTCCATTTGCTTATTTATTTATTCCTTCAGCAATATCTACGAGTGCCTATCAGGGTACAGTCAGGGTTGCAGCTCTAGAGAAGTGAGACAAGGTCTTTCTGCTTTCATGGAGCCATCTTTTTAGGGGGCAAATTCTCAACCAGCAACGAAGAAATAAACAAGAACATTTAGACAGTGTGCTAAAGGGCTAGTGCTACAGGCCCAGGTTATTCAGACCCCTCACAACTCAAAGAATGGTCTGGGTTCGGGGGGACTGACCCCTGACCAGCTCCTGGGAGATATCCTCTGCCTGAGGGAGGTTTGACCTGGGGAGAAGACTCGGTGGTGAGGTCAGTCTCTTGGTCACCGCAAGCCTGTGCACCAAACACCCTGGACACTCCAGAGGCTCCGCGTGCTGCCCCGATTGGCACCGCCTACTGACTGTTGTCACCCTTTGTTGCTGGGAGAATTAAGACGTCTCCAGGTGACTCAACTGGGTGCCTGGAAACGTGGGCCTGGTTGCTCCTGGATTTCACCCCTGCACTGTTTTCCTTAGCTGACTTCACCCCTACACTGTTTCCCTTAGCTGACTTAACCTGTGTCCTTCACTTAAATTTCTTTGGGTCCTGTGTTTAAAAAACCATCACCCAGAGTATAACTGCAGACACTGCAAAGCAACCTTCCACTCAACAGTGGACTGCCTGCATTACGTGGGCCTCAAGTTTCTGTTGCCTAGTGACTCATAGCGGTGACAACATTGTGGAGTTTTACTGCCCCAGCAGCCTCATATAGCTATATGATGTTTCATAACACAGCCACCTAAGGACACTTCTCAGAACCATGTATTCTGATCCTTAGGCCCTGCACAGTTATACTAGAGCCCTGTGATTCCTTCTAGAGAATCGTTATTGACTCTAAATGTGGTCTTGGGGATCCTCAGCACATTGGCCACATTAGATGAAATAAGCAGGGTGATGTGTTAGAGTAACTGAGTGTGTGTGTGTTGAGGGGAGGTCCCATTATGGTGGGGATCTGAAGTGAAGACGGAGGGCCTGAAGTGTGCTGAGCCTGTGAAGAGCTGAGGAAAGGGTTCTCCAGGCACAGGCTTCAGGACAGTGTTAGAAGGACAAGGGGCAAGCCAGGCCATCCTGTTGAGGGAGAGGCAAGTGGGCACCAGATAGAGGAGGTAGGGCGATTAATAGCGGTCAGAAAGGAGTTGGACTTTTTTTTTATAAGTAAATGTCCCAATTATATTTCTGTTGCTTTTCCTCCTACATGCATAAGCTTGAGGCACATGAAGACTCTTATGAAGGGGCTCAGTCAGGCTGCAGATACTTGTCAGTCTTGCAAGAAACAGCATATAACCCTGGTAGGGCAGAGAGGGTCCTTGGCACCACAGAGGAATTTGGAGGAAGAGGTTAGTCTTCCATATTTTCTGCTCTGAGTAGCAGGCCCCTACGTTCACTCTAAGCAGCAGCATTGTGCAGAGTCTTAGATTTAAATTACTAAGAAATGCAAGTGACCAGAACACACATGTTCCACCTCAGAACAGCTGACCATCAAATCCAGAAAATACCATACTTTTTTCACCTATCAGATTGGCAAAATGACATCTATGAAGACACAGTGTTGGCGGGGTGTATTAGAATTACCACACACTTTTAGTGGAAATGAAAATGGATACCATCTTTTTTCTTTTTCTTTTTTTTTACATTTTAAAAGGACAGGCTTGGTAGGGAAAGGAGGAAGAAGAAATCTAAAAGGCACCTGCAGAGACACAGGTAGGCATTCTTGGGACCAGGGCTGCCAACAGCTGTTAGGAGGGCAGTATGTTCACATCAGCCAGTTTGCATTCTTCTTGGACCCATTATTTTCACTACTATAAATTTATTTAGGGGAACTATTTATGGAATTATATAAAGGAATGTTTGTTGTGGCATTGCCTTTAAGAACAAAAAAGATGCTTGTGCACCGTTGTAGAAGAATGGTTGACATAATTGTGGTTACTTTATATCATGGAAATCAGATGCATAATGAAAAGAGAATGAGCCATAATAGTATTCGGGTCCCCACCTCTCCCCTCCTGACCACCAAAAAATTAAATCCATGAAAGCAGAGCTTCCTGTACCATATCACACCATTTGTATCTTGTGTACTTGTATGTACTAAATAATCTCCAGAAGGAATCACAAAATTTGTGTTTTATTCTCTTAGTAAAATCAATATAGAATGTAGAATGTAGAAAGAATAAATAAAAACTGTATATAAATATCACCATCATTTATACACTATAAATAACCATTGCTAATGTAGATTCTATGTTCTTCCCACTAGGCATATAAAGATATACTTGCAATTTTTACCAAAATTCAGAAAACTTTCCTAGACCCATTAAAAAACACAGTTAAGTAATGGTGACAGAACAGACTTCTAGAAACCAGGGAAGCACAGAGAAGTAGAATTGGACCTCATGTGCTTGAGAGGAGAGGAAGATGGAGAGAGGGGCATGTAGGGAGCAAATAGATATTGGGGGTAGCCAGCCTCTCAGTGGACATTTCTCTTGAGCACAATGGGGCCCCACAGGGTGTGACCAAAGGTCCCCACTGTGTCCATAGTAGGAAAAGGTACTTAGATGTCAGTCTTTTGAGACACATCTGTCTGGTCTGTTGCAAAGCTTTGCAGACCAGGGCATTGAAGGTCCTAGCCCTTACCTGGCTTTTGAGGGCCCTACACTGGCCATTACATGTGCCCTCCCCATGGGAAAAGGAGTCCTCAAGGCCCAGGGGACAGGACCACCCAGAGCCCTTATCAGTCCTTTCTGACTACATTATGGTCCCTTTACTCCATAAATTCCTGTCTAATGAGCTCCAGCCTGGGAGTGTCCGCCCAAGGTCCAAATGCATGGCCGTGGGTGGGTTTCTACCCCCTTAGCCCCAACCCCCCAGTCTACATATAACCAAGAACAGCTGTTTGCAAGGGATTTAGCCAGAGCTTGGCATGCGGGGTGGGGTGGACACACTTGGGGAGAGAGGGGAGGTGATGACCTAACAGTCCAGGAAGGAGCCAAAAATGGGAAAGACAAGGATGTGTTGGGAGTCAACTTTCCATGATTTCTAAATATAAACTTGACCTTCTGGGTTGTTAGTAAGGTATATTTCCCAGGACAGAGTTTGTTGCTTTGATTTATAACTCAAATATTTAGATATATTGCTCAAATATTTGGCCTCCATTCCTAGTCTCATTCTTAACTTTCAGGGATAGGTCCATTGAGGTGCCATATTTACTTTTCCCATCAACAATTTTTACTATATTTTGATTGTGTATAAACTTATAAGGCAGAGAGGCAAGTGTTTGCAATTATCTAGAAAATTCTCAAAAAACAGCTCCCACATGTTTGCCCTGATTATCTTGATCTCTTGGGGGAAAATATTTCAGCCCAAGATTATCTGGATAAGTAATTTCACTTTATATTCCATTTTTATATTTTGAGGGTTAGCTTGTTCAATTCCTGTGTTTTTACAAATTAGGAAAATGAATTCCAAGGAGACCTGGTGTCTTTTCCAAAGTCTTAGAATTAGTTGCAAAAATCAAAGTGGAAACTCTAGCTACACCCTAGTCTGAGTCTCTTTCCAATATTGGCTAAGAGATAAATTGAGAAGGACACAATGTAAGTTATGCTCAGAAACTCTGAGGCAGAACTAAATAGGGTGAGTAATCTCATTTAAGGGGGATGTGCCACCTAGACCCTTAGAGAGGATTTTAAATCCTTCCTATCAATAAACACCAATAAAATAACCCCCTCAATAACCACAATTAATTTGTGCTTTACCATTTGAGATTTCAATGATTTCTCTTTTTCTTAAGCCTCCTAATATTCTGTAAGTACTTGCCAGCACATATAAGTGAATCTTTCCATAAATTTAATGAGTGATGTATTTATAATCGTATTAAATTTTTCAAAGCAGTAATGGACCACTTACTAAAGTAAAGCATTTGTATTCCACATATTGCACATATAGGCATAAGTGCTTCTGTGTGTGTACAGAAAACTAAGATGAGAAGACTCAGAGTTGTTATTTCACTTAGATGAAAGAATTCTTCATTTGAATTTAATTGATGCAAACAGTAACAGCCACACAATTTAGGGACAAGATATTTCACATTCTGCTAAGTTTATCTCCAGAAAAAAGAACCTGAAATTTTGCCAAAAGAATTTGAGGGTATATTGTATTCTTTTAAATATTCCATGTAAATTCTAAGAGTCAACACAGTTCTTCCAATAGCTTCCAATCAAACATGAACTGATTGACCATGCCCTGCACAGCTCCACTCTCTCTCTCTAAATGACAGGAAGTGACTCAAGCGCAGATTTCATAAGTTTTGGAGGACCTCTGCTTTTTTTCCTCAGTCCATGTAAATTATACCACATTCATATATTTAGATTTGTTTTCTTTGTCACATGATATTCCAGTTAAAGATTTGGCAGTTACATTTCCTGAAGTCAACAGATAGTGAGCCTGGCAGATTAAGGGGGCGTAGGATATATTGATATTTATCCTGTATAAATGTAAGAATAATATAGAAATACAGAGAAATGTCAGCTTTTTTTCCTCAAAGTGCTTAAGGTCAGCTTGGAGGGCTGGAGGCAAGAACAAGTGGCTGAGAGGTCATTATAAGATAGGTGTAGGCCTCACGTAGATCAGAGATCAGCAGGAAGGAACCCAGAAATCTCCAAATAAAACAAAATGTCCATATCAGAAACAGGCTGAAATATGTAGATTTTAAATATAAAAAGTCTCCCAAACGTTGATGGTTCCCTTTAATTTATTACAAAGCAAGCCTGGGATTTTAAATAAAAGTCTGCTCAAACTGGGCCTAAGCTTTCTCATATCCTTCCTCATCTTGTGAGTATTTTTTAAAAATACATTTCAAAGGCATGTGTTATGCATTTAGGACACAGTTGAATAGATTTGGAGAGAGGGAGAGAGAGAGAGAGAGAGAGAGAGAGAGAAAGAGAGAGAGAGAGAGAGGGAGAGAGGGAGAGAGGGAGAGAGGGAGGGAGGGAGGGAGGGAGGGAGTGAGTGAGGGAGGGAGGGAGAGAGAGAAAGAGAGAGAGAGAGAGAGAGGGAGAGAGAGAGATCACTCTGGAAGTGGTTTGAAGAGATAAATAGAGTCTTAAAAAGCATATATAGACAACTGGGTATGCTCTACAAATTTCAAATGTGCTCCAATATATATTCAGGTAACATGGTAGGAATTAACTGTGCAGATTCTATAGCAAAAATGTCTGGGTTTGAGACCAAGTTTTGCCTCTTACTAAAGTCATTTAGCTTCTCTGTGCCTTAGGTTCCTCATCTGTAATAAAAACGTAGTAATTGTGCATGCCCCAGAGAAAAGTTTTGGGAAGATAAATTACTACATGCTTAAAGTATGGACTGGCACATAGTAAGTGCTATATGAGGGTGAGTTGCTATTGTTGTTATTACTTTATTATTATTATTATTTGCACAGTAGTCAGGTGCTGAGGCCTTAGAGCCAGGTTAGTCCTATCTCTAATGCTGACTTGCTGAGTGACTTTAAACATTCACTTAACTGTGATTCAATATCCCCCTCTACAAAGTACATAGAATTATTGTGCCAACTTTAGGGGATTGTTCTGAGAATGAAGAATTTAGTACATGTCTGTGCGTAGAATAACATCATACCTTGAAGCGTTCAATACATGTTAGTATTTACTATTCCAAATTAAACTATTAGATTCCAGATTCCATTTTGGAGCTCAATATTTCATTTTTCATTTACATAGTGATCTTCAAAACTTGGAATTGATGTTGAAATTTAACTATTATCGGGGCCTCCCTGGTGGTGCAAGGTGTTGGGGTGCAGCACTGTGAAGATGTCCTCAGCCACTGCAGCATGAGTTTGATCCCGGCCAGGGAGGTGGCCCATATGGCTCAGCAGACCTCTCCTGTCTTACCTGCTGCTCCTCTCAGCAGTGTGTTTCAGTTGATCCACCTGTTCTGCTCCCCACTCTGTCTCTGGTGATTCCTTTCACCCCCCACACCTCTGGCCTGTACCCCAGATCTTGTATGAATAATTAAATCTTTTTTAAAAAGAAATTTAACTATTATCTCTAAAGAGTATACATCTCTATTGACCCTCTATAAACTGCTTGTTTGTTCCAAAAGCTGTACTCACCTAAGAAACCTTTTGCTCAACTCAGAGCTTATGTCAGTGGGACGGACATTGCACAGGAGATGGGAGTATGAATCCTCTTATTTACTAAAATTATTTACTTAACTGCCCAGTTTCAGCTTTTCCATAACTCTTATTTAAGTGTGACACTAATATAACTTAGTGGAATCCTTCGAACATAAGGAGTAAACTGTCATCCGTCCCACTCACCGAATTCCTTTTGTAATGTTGCCACACCAGTCCCAGGGAGGGGCTGAGAATGGGATTTAGTTAGAAGCAGGTCATAGAGAACAAATGGGCCTGTCCCCCACTCAGTAATTGTGCCAGTTTTTTCAGGAGGAAGCCACCGCCCTGCTCTCTTCTCTGGGTCCCAGGCACACACCCCTTTCCTTCCAGCAGGTGGCAGTATCTTCTCAATACTGAGTGAACAGAGCTGGTGGTTGTAGGCCTTGTGCTCTCTGTGACTATTTCTTGACACAGAGTTTGTGTGAAAGAGAGGAACTCAGTAAACGCTTCCCATAGGAATGAATGCGATAGGGTAGACATAGATTCCAAATAAGGAAAATTGTCAGAGCTAGCAAAGGGAGAACAGTGAGGTATTCCACACCCTCCTTGGTAAGCATAAATGGAAAAGTTACTGAGCAGTGTGAATCAAATATTAATATTTTACCTATGAGCGAAAAAGGATACAAAGCTATGTTTAGAGCTTAATCTTAGTACTGTAAAAACAAAGTATGTTATACATATACATGCATGTATATGTGTGCTTTTCTGTAGATAAAAAGAATAGAATGAAATAGATCAAAATATTAACTGTACTCGTCTTGGACTAGGTGATGGGATTATGAGGATTTTTGCATTTGCTTCTTATTCTTTTCAATAATTAAAAATCAGTCAGAGTTTTATCAGGAGACAAAGTTACATCAAACTCTTCTAACAGGTGAACTGGGAGTCACCACAAGCAGCATGAGTTTTAATACAGATACCACAGGCCATGTTGCTTGTTAAAACCTTAAGCAGAGAATGATTTGTATCTCTAAACTCTTTGGCTGTTCTAAGAGGGTAAGAGTGTAATAGCTGGGAAGCTATTACTGTGGTCCAGGTGAGCGAGGATAGTGGTTTGGAGTGGTGAGGATGAGGAGCTTGATTTGAGCTATAATTTTCCAGGTAGCAGCTAAAAATATTCTGATGGTTTGATTTGTGTGAAAGAACTTAGGGTGGTTTCTAAGACTCTAGTAGAGGTTGCGTACTATTTATTACTATTGAAAGACAAAGAGGAGGGAAGAATATTTTGGGGGTTGAAAGATCTCAGCTTGGGATATTCTGAGATCCTTGTTTTAGAATGCCTTGGAAGAGAATGCTTAGAAGAGAAGTCTGAACTGGAAATAAATTCGAAAGCTCCCAGCACAGTATCTAAGGCCCAGGAAACAACTGAGATCATTTAAATGGCCAACATGGAGAGCAAGAAGGGGTCCAGAGCTGTGCCTTGAAAAATGCAAGTCATAGGTCAGAGTTCAGATGCAAAACAAGAAACTTGCAAAGGGCTAGGAAGTAACCAGAAGAACGTATTCCTAGAAACAGAGAATTTCAACGATGAGAGCACACAGAAAAAATGTGTAAAAAAGACAGTCAAATAAAAACAAAACAAAACAGCAATTGTTTTTGGATGACAAAATAGTAATTGCCTCCCTGGTGGCACAAGGGGTTAAGTTGCAGCACTATGAAGTTATCCACAGCACTGCAGCACGAGTTTGCTCCCCAATCAGGGAGGTGACCCACAAGGTGTAGCAGACTTCTCCTGTCCTGCCTGCTGCTCTCCTCAGCAGTGTATTTCTGTCAACCTGCCTGTTCTTTTCCCCACTCTGTCTCTGGTGAATACTCTCGCCCCTGCTCTTGTTCTGTATGCATAAATAAATAAATCCTAAAAATAATAAAATTGAGTGTGGGTATCTTTTATTATGTCTTTTTTTATATTTTCTGCCTTAAGGTTTTCTAAGTGTGCGATAAATACATTTATGATCACAACAGAATGAAATGGTACTTATTTATATAAACAAAGCCTTCATTTCTGGATATCTAAAAACTTTTAAAACTCAGTTAACTCTTGATATTTTGGGGTTTCTTAGAAGCTACATTGGGGTTTCCCAATTTATCTTTCTGTATGAAGAAAACTATATGCCAAGCAATATGGAGGAAAATATTCTTCCATAGAATATTTTCATATATACAGAAAGTTGGGGAGAGTACGTAATTCCCAGAAACCCCTGCACCCAGGTTATCCTAAAATCAAAATCAGACATAGCATAGTGCATTTACTATGGTTAATAATGAATCAATGGGGGCCTCCCTGGTGGCGCAGTGGGTTAAGCAACGCACTATGAAGCAAAACGCAGCCACTGCAGCATGAGTTCGATCCCTGCTGCCGGCCAGGGGGGGGACCCACATGGCCCGGCAGACCTCTCCTGCTGTGCCCGTTGCTCCCCTCAGCAGTGTACTTCTGTTGATCTGCTTGTTCTGCTCCCGGCTCTGTCTCTGGTGTATCCTCTTCACCCCCCCCCCCCACACCCCTGGCCTGTACCCCAGTGCTTGTATGCATAAATAAATAAATCTTTAAAAAAAATTAAAAAAATAATGAATCAATGGATAATTTGTTATTGCTTAAAGTACAGAGATATTTACAAAAACTCTATGTGACTAACATTAGTTTTTAGACTGGGATTTGGGTAATTTTAAGTCTTAGAAATGCTATGCTGAAAATCAGTATTCTACTGCCACCTAGTGTTCTGAATAAATATGTAATTTCAATTTTAATTTTTAGAATTTTTTCATTTATGTTTTCATTACATGTTAGAGCTGTATGTTTTCATACAGCTCACTTTTTAATCACTTCTATACATAGATGAATACACTAATGCTCAGAGAATCCAAGTCCCACAGGTTGCTACTGACATAAACATTCATTCGTTCATTCATTCGTCTATCATCAAACAATCCCTTAGCACCTGCATTAGAAAAGGTGTTGGGGACACAAAAATGAGTAAGACATGGCCACTGTCTAGAAGGATCTCATAGTCTTGTGAAGATGTGGAAAATTACTATAAAACAATGTGATGAATAGAAATGCTTCCAGTGTTCTCTGAGCACAGGGCACCTTAGGTTGACGTGGGAATATAGGGAAATTGCTAAGGAGTTTTCCTCAAGGGGCATGTAGTCTAACGCAGACATTAAAAGATCAGTAGGAAGTAATGAGGTGGAGGTGAATAGGGAGGGGACAAGGAATTAACTATTCCAGAAATAACATCAGGTATAAAGACAAAGCTAGTATTGTGAATGTGGGACAGAGAAGACTAAAAAATTTTAATGGATGAAATTACCCAGAGACCATGCGAACAGTAAAAGAGAATGAGAAGGGAAGTCAGATGGTTTAGTAGTGAGAGTGCTATGGCGGAGAAGTCATCCACCAGGCTGAACACCACACAGGGTTTGTAAAAGGTTTAAATAGATCCACCTGATGTATCAGTTGAGGAGTCACCAATATTAAGTACTGTTTTAATGAAGGCATATAATTGAGAACTTGAAAGAAGGAAAAGTAGAAAAGACTAGAAAAGCTAACAGCTTCCAGGCCGTGGGGGAATTTGTGTGTCACTTATAGGATCATTCTTAATCATAGAGGTGATGGAGAGGGAGAATGTCAGGGTCAGATTCAAATTTAACTGGATAGTTTCACAGTCCTGTAGAAATCTTATGGATTTGGGGGAGAGAGAACATTGGGGGTTGGAGGCAGTAGTCAGAGGAGCTGTGCAGAAAAGGGAAATAAATGAGCCTGGGTAGGAGGAGCAGAGATGGAGCAGAGAGTCTGCCTTGTGGAGACAGCTGGAGGTAAATTAGGTGGAGAAACTTTCAACTACTGGGTTGAAGAGGAAAAGATAAGATGATCTTGTTTTAATTTTAGCGACCAAGGCAATGGAGGTGCTATTGAGACAACAGAAAGAAGACAAGTTTTCAAGAAGACAGGGCATTTTGAACTGTGTACTGGATGAGGTTAAACTGCTTGAGGGAGAATCCAGATGAACAGCTGGATATAGTTTCGAAGCACAGAAGTGTTGGCTATTTGGTAGTCATGAGTGCATAGAGAGGAACTGGTATCATGGAAATGGATGATGTACCAAAAAATAAATGAATAGAAAGAATGGAAGTATAGAACAAGGAAGGAATCCTGGAGAATCCAACACTGAGTAAGGGAACTGGGCAGAGGAAGACAAGCCATTTACGCAGAAAGAACAGGGATAAATGGAGTGTGGAATGGAGAATTAGTGAGAAAAAACAATCCCTAGCCCTTGAAGTCTAAAGTCGAAGTTTCGAAGAGCCCATTGTTAAATGAGGATTTAGTGTACTGTGTTTTTTTTTTTTTTTTTTTTAAATAACTACAATCCTTTGCCTCTCAATTTCTAATTATAAAAACTTTCAGGTTTACTTTTTGTCAAGTTCTCTGCAATCCCTACTTTTTCCAGCAGGGGGAACTAGCCAATTGTCTACCATCCCTTGTAATCTATCAGACATTTACGACTGTGGCTAAAGTGAATGATAGCATTGCCTATGACAATTCAGTGCCGTACAGTTAAAAGTCATATATATAATTTGCTCCCATGAAAAGGTCTCTTTGCAATTTTATTAACATGAAAATCGTCACCACTATCATCATCATCCATCACAACCATTAATCCTTATTTTGAAGCTCATTACATGCACACGCTATTGCGAGCATTTGATGCATGGATATTACACACTAGCTCATTACACACTAGGTGGTGTGCAGTATCTATTTTATTGAGGAGGAAACTGAGACACAAAGAAGTTAAGTTACCCATTGTCACAGGTAGTGCAAACAGAGAGCTGAGTCAGAGCTATCTGGCACACGGTCTGTGACTGTTGAGTTTGGTCCTTTTCTATTAGAATCCAAGCAGGCTCTATGTAGACATCTGCAGAAAGGGTTACATTTTTGCTTTTACCTCAACACTTATACGCTCTTTTCCTGGAATCTACTGGAATAAGAAACAATTACATCTCATCTAAAATTATTCGGAGTTAAGACAGCAACAAAATTCTTATTTTGTCTGAAACCGTTTTACTTATGTTAGTACTCTATTTGGTCTATAGAGAAGTTGCTTTTACCCACAAACACGTTATTCATAGCTAATTAAGCAAATGTTATAATTACTTTTGAAAATCCTCAAAGCCATTTCCTTCATATGAGCCACACTGTCTGCAGTTAATGCACCATCCTTGTTGCTATTCTTTGAAGATAAAACTATTTGCTTCAAATGAAAACATGTGAACTTGATTGATGTAAAGTGAAGGCTGGGGAAATTTTTTCATGTTTCAGGTGCTTTCTCAGTACTTTCATTCATCCTCAAAAATTGCCAGTGAACTGCATAAAACGAAGTAGTATTGGTTCTTTGGAGAGAACCAAACGGAACTACAGAAACTAAAATCTAAAGCTAAGTAAGTAGTGCCACTTCTTTTATATAAAGTTAATGGGAAAAGTAAGGGGCTCAGAAGAAATCTTTGGAGACACCAGGTAAAATATGACTCTTATTGGACATTGTTCATGGTTGGCTGGAGCTCTTGGAGGTGTGGACACTGAGACCTAATTTCTCCTTAGGGTGACTCCTGCTGCCACCCCATCCTCCTGCCACACCTCAGGAGACAGATGACAAAGCAGGGCAAGGACACTGAATGAGAGGTTCGAGGTGCTGGTTGCGTGTAGATAGGTGGGTTTTACTTGGAGATACCCCAGGCAGTAAAGGAGGTGGGTGAAGTGGGTTTAGTAGGGGAGAACAGCAGCAGACAGGATGTGAAGTTACCTTCCTAGCTCCCAAGTCAAAACTGAGCCTTCGTCAAATTCCATGTTAATCCATAAAATGTTTATGAACTCGGCCACATGCTAGATAACAGGGAGACAAAGATAAGACACAGCCTCTGCTGTCAATTCACTAGTCAGAAAAGAAGGCAGGCCTGTAAATAGATAAGAGAATGAGCCAAGCACAAAGTACAAAGGTGGCCTCTCAGAGGAAGTGCCCTCCTGTGTCTGGGGTCGGGAATATGCTCCTGGGCTTGGTCTATGCATGGACCTCATTGCAGCCTGCGCACCAGAGGTGCGACCTGAACCCTGCCTCAGCCTCAAACTGCTTGATATTTAAATACATTGTTGGAAATCAGACCCTTCTCCGATATCTAGGGTTACCTATAAATCGGTGTGTTGCGCAGATTAAATGTGTGTACGTCTAATCACTGAGAAGAAAAACATTTGGGGTGAGAGGATCCAGAGGGGAATGAGCCTGTGGAGCAGCGTTGGAGGGCGTGTGGCAGGTCTGGCCCCCCTGGGCAGCAGGCCCAATCCACCAGGCGTCTGCTTGGGGCGCCAGGGCCGCGGTGCGCTCCGCTCCCGGCAGGGTTAAAGCTGACCCACACCGGTGTAACCTGAGCTTCTCCCCGCCTCTCCGGTGCGCACCCCAGCCCGGCGGCGCAGGTCCGGGCGGCGCGGGTGAGTCACAGGAATCTAGGTGGGGCCCAGGCGCCGCGCCCCCGCGCCCGGCCCGGCCCGCGTCTTCCAGGGAGCCACCTCCCCACAGCCTCTTCCCTTTTGTCGCGCTGCCCGCTCTTGCCCGCCACTCTCCGCCGACCTCCGAGCCCCGAGCGCTTCTCTCCTCCGCGCCGCTCCCGTCGAGATGCTGCGCTGCGGCCTGGCCTGCGAGCGCTGCAGGTGGATCCTGCCCCTGCTCCTTCTCAGCGCCATCGCCTTCGACATCATCGCCCTTGCCGGCCGCGGCTGGCTGCAGTCGAGCGACCACATCCAGACGTCCTCGCTCTGGTGGCGATGCTTTCACGAGGGCGGCGGCAGCGGGTCCCGAGAAGATGGCTGCGAGAGCCTCATGGAATACGGTGAGTGCCGCCGCCTCCTCCAGGAAGCCCTCCGGGTGCGGGTGTGGCAGGACTGGCGCCTGCGCCCTAGGAACGCCGGATTGTCGGCAGCCGCTGGGTGTCAAAGGGACTGAACATTCCCTGGGGTAGTCGGTGATTTTTAAAAAAATGTGTTTCATACCTGAAGCTTTAAATGGCCCAAACCAGTCAACACTGCAGAAACAGGCTGTTTTTGTTCAAGCTCTGTTTTGTAGGGTCTTTTTGTTACCTTCAGAAGATAATTTCAGCCATTGAAAAGGTTTAGATCAGTACATTTAGTGAACAAGGTATATTTTCTTGGGGGCCTACTGATATTTCTTTCACTCCGCCTCCTCTGCTCTGGTTTCTGTGATTAAAGTGTAAAGATTAAACGACCTGCCTTCCCTGACTTCGTCTATTTAACTTGGACTTAATGAAAGCGAAGAGCCTTTTCATTCACACTTTTAGCCGTTATAACTTAGACACTGCAGTGTTTTAGGCGTCGGGTTAGTTCTTGTTCACTTTTGTTTTGGGGGGAGGCACGGCATTGCTGTTTAGAAAACTTATTTATTGTAATCTGATTTGGAATCCCAAAAGCAAACACATCTACATCAGGGAAAGGGAGAAGAATTGACAAATGTAACGTTTTGCCGAGGAGTATTTATTTTTCTAGCATGAAGGAAGCCTAGGTGCTTCCTTTGCTGGATGTGACTGCAGGAACACATTCTTGTCTGACCCACTCACTTTCCTTCTCCCCCCATTTCCTAACTCTCAGCTCCCCAACAACATTCCCCCCATCCGTTGTGGGTAGACCAAGAACTGCAGGAAAGGGTCTATAGTGATTACTGAAGTGTTGGGGGTGAGGGAGGGGAGGGCTTAAGTATGAGGAAAATCTGAAGTTAAAAATCAAATTCCCCACAGAATGGGGTCTAACTAACTGAGTTCAGTAGTTCTAAATAGAGAAAAAGGCCACCCTGCCTTTTTCATTCCCTGTTAGTACATTGCTGTCTCTGAATATGCCAGGGCCACCTCCTGCTGCTTTGCTGTTCTGCAGCTCTGTCTCAGGCGCTTGGGGTGTATCCTATGGACTGAGGAAGTGTTTGGAGTTCCCACCAAGAGACACCCCTCCCCCAAGGAGGCATGATCCTCCTTAGCTGGTAATAAAATGTAAAGCCTGGGTGGAATTCCTCTGCTTTCCTTAAAAGTCCGTTTAAGATACAAATACTGTGTCCCAAGTCTTTTGAATTATTTCAACTCTTTTAGGTTTTTAAAGGGAATTGATTTCTTTAAAATAATGTGTCTCAACTAGAACTTAACAGATCTGCTTAAACAGTTGTGTTGTAAAACAGACTTTGGCGGTAATGCCTTAGTCCAAAGGCTTAATGCAGACCCAAGGAGTACTCAGAAATCCAAGGGAGAATGTTAGCTTGGCAGTGGGAGAGGCCAGTGCGCTTGGCAGAAGGTGCTGGCAGAACAGGGATCAGCACTGGACATGACCTGACCTGCCAGACTGTTGTCACCCACCCCCCAAACAGGACAATGCAGTTTTTATTTCTCTTGATTTGTAGGATGAACTCACCTTCTTGGGTGTGGCTTTTCCAACCGCAGACTGATACATAATGCTTTGTATGGGCAGAGAGTAGGCATGTTTTGTTCTCTCTGTGTTTAAGTTTTTAATGAGTTAGAAGAGTAACATATTTACTGTTTTCATTGTAAAAAAAAAAAACCCACTGATTTTGTGTATAGTTTATGTTTCCATTTGATAGAAAAATTGACTTTGGTAAAGCTGGGTTTTTCAAGTGAGTCTTTGAAAAATCTATGACTACTTTCATTGTAATTTTCATGAATGGGTGGAGGCCTTAATGTCCCAATTTAATTATTCCTGTGACCGTTGCCAAAATAATTAAGTGCCCATAAAGTGTTAGCTGTGGCTTTTGTTGAGACCTAGCCTAGAATCACATCGTGAATCCAGGATCCACAGTCATGAGGTGATGGTGGGAAGATGAGTGTAGATAGAGGCTGTTCCTGGCCACTACTGTCAAGATGAGTTGAAGCATTTATTTCACTTCCGCCCCATCCACTGGCCATGAGTGCTGGCTAGTTGTCTCCCAGGTGGAGATATATTCCTACATTGTGGGGAGATTATCAAGGCATCTCTAGACTGGAGATTTTTAGATTAAACTCAAGAAAGCCTTGCTGAAAACAGTATACAAGAGGTATTTTTTCAATTTAAAATACAGCAAGTAGTTTACCACACTCCCGCTTATGTAAAAATAATAGCTTGAGTAACTAGCAGTAAAGATGACTTTCATTAAAATAATGTCTCCATATTGAGAATTTAGTATGTACTTTTTAAAAGTACTAGTACTTCTTGATGAGTACTAGAAAGTAAAGATTGTTACTTACATGTGCAACTATTAGGAAAGGAGAACTTTTAGTCAGAAAAAACTTGACCATCTATTATCAGTTGATATTCTGAACATTAGTCGGTTCATTTTGGTGTGAAAGCTTGGCTATTCAGCCAAGTATTGGCAGTAATACTCAGTAATAGAGATGTTTTGATAAAGCAAAATAGTTCCTTCAAATTATGTAAAACAGAATACTCTTCACTGTTATTGATAGTTTTAAAAAGTAATTTCAGATTACCATAGCGTCTCATTTTTCTTCATAAATGAATCCAAATATATACTGAATATTTTCTTACATAATCCTGAGTAAAAAAATACCCAACATCACAGTTACATGTTTAATTAAAAAAAAATTCATTTTACCTGTCAAAACAGGAAAAGAAAATCTAGACTTCCACATTAAAATGATCATTCAAATTTCAAATGTAAATAAAATGCAAAATTAAAATTTGAATGCAGGGGCTTGCATTTTATTTTTGCGCTGCTGGCACCCTCTTTTTCAGTTTGAAGAGTGAATAAATACATTGGAGGGTATTTTAAACATCAGCCATCTAATCCCAAGCAAGCTCCAACTTGTCTGGGTGGAGAATAATGGAGATGAGCTTATGCATTGAGAATGAACTGGGGCACCAGTGTGGCTGAGTGGGGGAGCATCTGCCTTGGGTCAATCTCAGAAGTGTGGAGTCCCAGTTTTACCCAAGACACCCTTTAATTTTTCATATAAACATTAAATTTAATTTCATGTAAACATTAAATTTTTAAATTTTCTACATGAAATCAGCCTTGTATAGGTCAAAGAATCAATATATAGGACATATATCTAGGTTATTTCTAGTTTTTAAAAATATAGGAATTGAGAAAATATGAAATTAGTAGGTGGTCATTAGGGTAAATTCAACTTAAAGGACTTTATTTGGGATTGTGACTTCTCTTTGTGGCCATATATTCAGGTCCCTACATAACAAAATAAAAAGTTACTCTCAATTGACTTTTATAATTAATACATATAAATATATAGAGAGACAAAGTCTTGAATTCTAGAAACAGTAATCTAGAACAATGACTCCACATTTGTTGCACTTAGCAGTCACCACCTCAGAGCCTCCATCCCTTTAAGATCTTATTTTTGCACAATAAATGGGCTCAAACGTCTAGATCATTAGCTTAGGAAGGAAGAAGAAAGCACAATGTTGTAAATCAATGTTACTGCAATTGAAAAAAGAAAAAAACACCACACAGGGAAAAAAGACCACACCTCTTCATACTTTCTCCACCCTCATCAAGACAACCATGACCAATAGATCCAACCTGCTTTCTTTTAATCAACAACTTAATCCAGGGCCTGAACAAAGCTATTTGTTTAAAGTACTTCTCTCTTACTTGTGGAACTGCCATGGGCATCCCTGTAAATTCTACTTTCCATCTTTCTTCCATCTGACAAACTTGCAAAGACTAGAGGGCAGATTTGAGTTATCTTGTCTGATTTCAAGGGACCATCCTGTTTCCCCCACTCTGACCCTCCAAGACCATAAAGGGTAAAGCATCACAGCTTTGCAGAAGCACATTGGTCAGTAGTTATCATCTGGCTCAGTTTCAGGAGCAAAAAGGAATCTCACACCCACGGTGGAATGCTGTCCCAGAGACTCTGCCAGTGCTCCCTTATGCCTCTCCTTTACTGCCTTCCAAAATTTCTGCAGAATTACTTCTATGTAAATTTGGGGGGATGCTATTAGAAGTTGTCCTCTTAGTTTTTGCTACTCAAAGTACCAGAGACCCCCAGCATGAGCATTATCTGGGAGGTTGCCGGGGTAATCTCTTCCTGAGATTCTCCACCATGGTTAAGGCTCCAACCCTGGCCCATATTGCTCTACACTCAATGTCTCCTCGTTGCCTGTGCAGCGGTCTGTTTGAATGTATCATCTTTCCTGCTTATATTTATTTATATGTGGGATCTTGGTTATTTCTTAACTCTGACTTTATCTGGTTTTCAGTTCTGCCTGTGTATGATGTAAAGAACCTTATAGAAACAATATGAAGAAATCTAATGGTTAGATCCACTAAGTGGGAGCTTCATATTGTTAATAGAGAATCTTTGTTCTGGAGAGGGACACAACTCTTGGTGACAAGTTGATATTTGCAGCGCTCTGAGTGATGGACTAGGCCACAGATTGTGTCTGCCTGTGAAGTTAAGGGTGCATGCAGCAATGCATTAAAAGGTACTAACTCTGGGGTGGGAGGGGGATTAGTGGCAGTCTTAAAGTATTTCCAGCAATATTGAAAACACTAACAATGTTCTCCTTGTCTTAACATTTTTTTACCCCCTCTTTACAAGCTTCAGTTTGATTTATGGTTTCTAGCTTGACATTCAAGGTATTAGTCTTATTATTTTTTTTTGGCTCCTTTCTCATTAATGGACCCCACCAGTCTTTTCCCAGCAGCATTTGCCTTGTGATGTTCTATTTTCAGATGTCAGCACTGCAAAAAGATATCTTATTCTTTCTCATACAAAAAAACTTTAAAATATTTCAACATTTTATTAGTGACCTTTGAATAGTTTTCATGCTGTTGATTTAATGGTGAATTCTTGCTAGCAATAGCAAAATTTGCTATTGCTAAATTTTCATCTAAAAATATCTTTAAAGACCATCACTTAAAGTGTATTTATAATGTTGCTGGTTTCTTTGATAGCATGGTTTCTTTGATAGTTTCTTCTCCAGTGCACTTAGGAAATAAACTGAGAACACGGTAGATTATGTATATAAAATACCAATCTGATTGTCCCTTTCGGACATAAAACAAACAAACAACAAAACTCCTACAGAGAAGCACAGCATCACTTTACCTGAAGTACTATTTGCTTTTGTGGCATCAATTCAGAGAATGATAACTGACTGAGAATCCTCCCTGCTCTTCAAACACACACACACACACACACACACGTGCGCGCGCGGATATATAAAGTAATAATGGACAGACTTGTCTTCAAAATAAAAGTGGATATTCTGCCTTTAAGAACTGAGAACCATCTGTTGAATCATACATAATTAGCTTAAGTGCATATTTTCAAAACTGATGTTTTCCACAACAAAAATAACTTTAGACTCGGATATATGGTGGGAAGGAAGCAGAAGTCGGGTAAAGGGGGTAATGGCACATGGCGCTGGAACTATGGTGCTGGGCACAGTGTGCTAGTTAAATCAAGTTGGGAAGATTAAGTACCTAAACATGTAGCGTTATGAGCCAATGGTAAATCAATAAACATTTAACAAAAAAGTTGATGTTTTCCATTGGTGTTGATAATATGCTCTGGTACAATGTAAAAACATAAATAGATCCTGAGAGGATTGGGCAAATTTGTAGATCTTAGACTCGATCTGAGTAGCTGAGGTACAGACTCATCTTTTTTTTTTTTTTTTAAAGATTTATTTATTTATGCATACAAGCACTGGGGTACAGGCCAGAGGTGGGGGGGGGTGAGAGGATTCACCACAGAAAGC
>JAGFMF010011861.1:3689860-3757006 GCA_019455555.1 Galemys pyrenaicus
CCTCCCTGGCCGGCAGCAGGGATCGAACTCGTGCTGCAGTGGCTGCGGTTTGCTTCATAGTGTGTTGCTTAACCCACTGCGCCACCAGGGAGGCCCACAGACTCATCTTAACCTTCCAAGTTTATGTCCTGGAGACCTGTCAGATGGAAAGGCCACATAATTTTCTATCCTCTGGGCTGTCAAGAACCTGCTCAGCTCTGGTAAGGTCCAGCTCATCATTTTTAAAATAAAATAGTCATTGATGTGAGAAGTCACCTTACTCGTCATTCATCAGCCAGAATCTTCAAAGGGATGCCAAGATTTCTGTCTCAAATGATAGTGAAGTGATTCACGGTGGGTGTTTCCATGCCACTGGAGCAGGTTTTACATGTTCTACTTCCAACACTGCCTTTCTCAAGGCAAAGTGTTGCTTAATTCTATTTTGATTTTCTTTAGGCTCAGCATTTTAAATAAGGAAGACATGAAATGGGTTGATTTCACAGTCTAGGAAAAGTTCTAAAACGCTCTGTGTTAATGTTTACTACTTGGCTTTTGGTTAGGTGAATTGGTGTACTATTTCCTTTATTTAATTCCTTTCAAGTGCTTGAAACCAAGTGAAATGATAACTCAGCTATAATATGGAGGAAGTAGTAATAGCAGTGATCTGTTTATATTAAATATGCCTCCACTGAACAGGAAAAGATATTGCTATTACCTTTTATAGCACCGTTGTCCATGATTTATTTAGCTATACTTTAAAAACCTTCATCTGTGATTGTCAAAGTTTTGCTATTAAAATATGTTCCTGGTTAGGACATTTTTATTGAAAGCTCACATTCTGCTATGCAACTGATCTTCATTGTGTTTATAGCCCTCTGCACACATATCAAAGTTTCTGCTTGTTTGAACTTAATTATTAGATTTGATTAAACAACAACTGACAATAGCCATAAAAATGGGAGAAAATAAGACTGTACTACACAGTGGGTCACCATTGAAAGTTACATGATCGTTTCTGGTAGTGTAGGATCTGTTTTTAGAAGGAGATTAATTAACAATCTTAGTTCTTGGCAAACTTTAGTTTGGATGTAAGAAATACCAGAAAATGCAGATTCCTGCCACTACTTCGAGAGCCCTTGTTTAGCAGGTCTGGAGGGAGGCACAGGAAACTGTAGTTTTAATTAGCACCTCTGGTAATTTTGAGTGCCATCTCTGAGGTACATTTTGAGCCAGTCTGATTAAAGTTCTTTCCACAGCACAATCCCTCCTCTTGTGAAAGTTTCCTTACTTGAACGACAAAGCAAAAGGGAGAAAAAAGACTGATTAGATGTCCCATTTTTGGCTTTGTTTCTAGTTTTTAAATAAAGCTTTACTATATTACCTTTTACCTAAAATCTCTCATGATCTGACAAGAAGAGCCAGAGGATTTGGAGGAAGGTAATAAGGGCTGTGAAGCAAAACTTGGCCGACTCACTTAGTGGCTCAGCCCCATGCTGCCCATGGTCACTCAGGGCTAATTTGTGATTCTGAGACCTATACAAATGTGTTTTCTCCTTGATACTTATATGTCCTAGTCATTCAGGAATCTGGAGAAAGATTTGGAGAGAGCATGGGAACTGGAGAAGGGAAGTGGGGCACATAGCTTGGGTTGTCTATGCCAAATGAAGATATAAATAAACACAAAGGGTGACTTCGGAACAATTTTTCATGATGGTGCTGAACCTTGTGAATTCGAATCAATGAAAACTTGAGGTCTGGTGAAAAGCCAGGCATACGCGAGGAGCTTCATGTACCGGGAGGATGGGAGAGTTAGGAGCTCCATGACTTCTCACGCAAGAATTCTCCTGCTCACAATAACCTTGAAATGAGGCATGTTCAGTCGTGGGTACGGTGTTCACACCGACAGTGGCTTGTAGGTGGCAGAGGCAGCTAGATGAGGTCCAGCTGGCTTCAAAGCCCTCGCTCTTTCAGTTGTCATGTCTTTGTTTGACTTTGGGCAGTCAAATGACCTAGAATTCAGTGAGGGTAATTTGTCACAGTAGAAGTGAAAGCAGGGCAGAGGTCACGTCTCTCCTTTTCAAATGCAATAAAGAGTAATAAGTCAAAAATGCTTGCTCAGCCATTAGTGAATGAATAACCGAAATGTGGAATGCAACACAATAGAATATTTTTTGGCTATAAAAAGGACCTAAATACTGACCGTGCTACAACTTGGGTGAACTTTGGAAACCTATGAAGTGAAAGAAGACAGTGATGAAACACCCCACAGAGTATGATTCCTTTTTTTTTTAAAGATTTATTTATTTAAATGTCCAGAATAGGCAAATGTGTAATGACAGAAAGTAGGTAAGTGCTTGCCAGAAGCTTAAGGAAGGAGGGAATGGGCAGTGACTGGTTATAGGTGTGGGGTTTCTTTTTGGGACATAAAAAATTTGGATGGTGACTGGTGATGATCTCACATCTTGTGAACACAATAGAAAACACTGAAGTGTAGACTTAGGATGATTCTTTTGGTATGTAAATGGTATTTCAAACAGTCTTACTCTGGATTCAGTCTGGCTGGAAATCAAAATCTACTTAAACTCCTTACTGTGGTGTGATGATGGGCAGGCTATTTGAATTCTCAAAACCATGCTATATGATAGTATCATTCCAGAAGAAATGATAATATTAAAAAGCCATCGTAAGGAGTCAGTGAACTGAGGCACATCGTGTTGTCAGCCTTATGCCTGGCAGCAGGTCATAGAGGTCAGTTAACACCTCCAGAGAGAAGGTGGTATGTGAGCGATTTAAAAAGCTAGTGTGGGTTGAGCAGTGGGATTTTGATTAGAATCATTGACCTGTGCCTCCCTGGTGGCACAGCGGGTTGAGCACCGCACAGTGAAGCGTTTGATCCCCGGCAAGGGAGGGGACCCACATGGTGCGGCAGACCTCTCCTGCTGTGCCCGCTGCTCCCCTCAGCAGTGTATTTCAGTCAGTCTGCCTGTTCTGCTCCCCGCTTTCTGTGGTGAATCCTCTCACCTCCCATGACTCTAGCCTGTACCCCAGCTCTTGTATGCATAAATAAATAAATCTTAAAAAAAATTACAATCATTAACCTGCGTCTCATGGCTCCCCCATTTTCTCCAAGTCTGAAGTCAAATGTAATAGGGCTTATGTAGATCTTTTAAAATTATTTCTATAATTAAATTTATTTTCTTACATCATTGTTATTTTTTCATGTAGATCTTCAATTAGAACTTAATATCTACCTCACCTGATTGCTTCAGGACCAATAATTAAGTGCTCTTGTACAATAAATTCTGAATACTTCAGAAGTTGAAGTCTAGGCAAAAAATGTAAAAGGTTGTTTGTGCCTAACTTGTTATGAAAATAAAATCGTATTTGCTTTACAATGTAATTGTTTTATTTCAGACGTCTGCATAGTCATATGTTTTCAATGATTACTTTTGCATAGAACCAAACATTAGCACAGAATAAAGATCCTCTAAAGGTATTTGATACGTTTCCTCAAGAGTTATCATTTGGATTGCTCAATAGCAAAAGTTTTATTATGGTGGTGTTGTATGAGAGCTTGAGTGAACCCTTTAAATATACTTGCTTACAGGACCCATTTATTAAATGAGAAATACTTCCAAGTAGTTTAACTTTACTCCAGAGATGCAAACATTTGCCTAAGAATGAAGGGGAGAGAGCATTACAACGTGTCAGCCTACTGGTGTCCTACCCTGGAAATATGGAACTGCTTAAGTGTTGTTGAAAGGAAAACTGTCCTTCCACTTAAATATAATTTGAAATGGGAAAAAAAACCTGATACTTTGATAATGATTTTGCAGTTTGGCACATCTGTCTCATTAACCGCCGTTCATTTGCCTGCAGCGTGGGGAAGGGCGGCTGCCGCCATGCTCTTCTGCGGCTTCATCATCCTGGTCATCTGTTTCATCCTCTCCTTCTTTGCTCTCTGCGGACCCCAGATGCTGGTCTTCCTGAGAGTGATTGGCGGTCTCCTGGCCCTGGCTGGTAAGGCTGTGTCAGAGATTCCTCACGCACACATGCAGTGCACATCAATATCGCAATGTCCACAAGGAAGGCCCCTGACAATAATAACACCTCCTGGCGTGTCCTGAGAAAATGCATCACCACGGGCAGAAGCAGCAGAGATGTGTTTCAAGAGTCTCAGATAGTATTCTCTGCTCCCATCCCGGTGAGCAGTAGGCATGCTGGGTGGGGTCTTAGGTGACCCCACATTTAGTCATCTGACACTGATAATGTTCAGTCACTGACATTGCTACCCTGAGGGCCTCGGGCTGTGTCAGCCCCAAAGGGGCCATGCCCCCATAGTGGTCCCAGGGCAGACGCCTTGCTATGAGGATTAGAAAATCCCTGAATCGTTTCACGTGTTGAAGGAGGTTTGAGATCTTAAGCTGTGGTGGGTCCTACAGGGGTTTTCTATGATGGAGGGGGGACCCTAGGGAGGGGTCAGGTCTGGAATTGGCTCAAGGCAGCATAGACAGGAAACTGAGTCATGCTCGGAACTGGGGCTCAGAGTATGTACAAACAAGAAAGCATTGTGCTAAGACAAATAAGCTTGAAACGGAAGGACAGATATTTGGGCCTCCCTGCTGGTGCAGTTTCAGTGCTATCAAGCTATCACCGACAACTGCAGCACATGTTAGATCCCCTGCCAGGGAGAGAACCCACATGGTGTAGCAAACCCTCCTGTCTTGCCCACTGCTCTCCCCTCAGCAGTGTGTTTCAGTAGATCCACCTGTTCTGTTCCCCACTCTGTCTCTTGTGAATCCTCCCTGCATTTCTGGCCTATACCCCAATTCTTGTATGCAGAAGTAAACAAAAATAAATCTTAAAGGAAAAAAGGAAAGATATTTTAGATATTTTATAATTCCATTTATATGTGTTACCAGGAGCAGGCAAATTCTTAGAGAAAGAACGCAGACTAGAGTTCGAAGTCTGATCTGGTTATCAGGCAGAGTGTGATAGACAGCTTTGGTTTGAATGGATACACAGTTTATTTTAAGTTAAGATAGTGGTGAAGGTCGCACAATCTTATGAATGTATTTAATGCCACTGAATCATACACTTAAGAAATGGTTAAACTGATAAAATATTATGTTGTATGTAATTTACAACTTCAAAATTCCTAGATAAACTCTTGTCTATTTCAGTATTAAGACATTAAGATCTAATAATGGCCATCTCAAGTTGACAGAGTGTAAGAGTTATTGTACAGACAACTGATTTCAATGAGCTTGCACAGAGAATCAGCTTAATGGTCCCACTTACGCGTCTATTCTCATTTCACAATTTCATACTCATCTCCTTTAGGCAAGTAGAATGGGAACTTTTTATAAAAGAATGAAAGGTCTAAAAATCTTAATGCATATTTAGTGGTGATAATGTTTAATAAGATCTACCTTGATTCTTAAAATATATTTCACAGCAACAATGATTTTTAATTATAAATGCAAATCTTGGGCCTCCCTGGTGGCACAGAGGGTTGAGCACCACAGTGAAGCATCCACAGCACAGCAGCGCGAGTTTGATCCCCGGCCAGGGAGGGGACCCACATGGCACAGCAGACCTTTCCTGCCTCGCCCGCTGCTGCCCTCAGCAGTGTATTTCTGTCAATCTGCCTGTTCTGCTCCCTGCTCTGCCTCTGGTGACTCCTCTCACCCCCACACTTCTGGCCTGTACCCCAGCTCTTGTATGCATAAATAAATAAATCTTTAAAAAAATAAATAAATGCAAATCTTGCTGGGTTAAAATAGAAAAATTAAGTATTGATACAATTTAGATTTTGCAGAAATTGATCCAAACTATAATATCTTCATGTATGATGAAGCAAAACACAATATTTGACTTTTATTCCTGGGAAAATTAGAGAACAGTGTAGAGAAGAGCTGTTTCTCTGTCTTATAAATGACAAGCTTAACAAATAACAGTTCGCCATTCAAAATATATAAGCAGTGGACAAATATTTAAGATCTCAACAAGATCCCTCTTTATGAATTATCAGAGAAGAGGAACATTGTCATTGGATTGAGAAATAGGAGCAACAAATCAAGATGTGAAAGCATCTACAACTTTTCTAGCAACTGAAAAAAAGAAAAAGAAAAAAACTACTTTTGGGTACATCTGTGAAGGGAGTGGAAAAAACTAAGATGGAAGAAAAAAATGGTAGTGAGGATATTACACAGTCTCTACTACATTCCTGCCATCTCTGCTACGCAGCCAGCTGGTTTCTCTTTGCAGAAAGTAATGCTTTAGTAATGAAGTAAAATTTGTTCATACCCTTTGATGTGGCAATGTACATATGAAATATTAAATTTTTTAAAATGCAGAACATAGCACAGCATGTAACACTCATGATAGCATTATAGAATTAGGCATCATCATTGAAAAAACTAGAAGAATAGATAAAGTTCTGTTTTCAAGGTTTCCTAAAGTGTCAATCCAATGTCTGGATCTCATACCAAAGAGTAGAAAAGTCTTGACCTGTGTTTTCTCTCTCCCACTTCCCTGAAGCACTGTGACATTCTTCCTTTTATTTCCCACCCCCAGGCTGGAATGCTCTTCTCTAGGCCCGCCGTCTCTCCGTTTCTATTTAGCCTTCAGATTCCTCTGTAGACTTTTCTGGTGATTCTCCACATGAACCATTCATAACGCTGATTTGTGGTTCATTTAGTCATTTACTGAATGGATGTTTCAGACGTGTACTGTTGACCATCACCATTGAGTCATATGTGTATATTTGCATGTTTATTACTGCTGCAATCACGAAATATTACCCAAGCATTTGACGTAGGAAATACAAAGATTAAAAGACAGACTCCACTGTCCTTCTATTGTACATAGTTTCTCACTTTTTATGTTAGTATATGTAATGCTTACAACTATGATTCTCTAGTCTTCTGTCTGTCTGTCCTCTATTTAGTATCCCACTCAGTATAATTATCTTTTACCCACAACCGACAGTTACCTTTTTTGACTCATGCGTAACTGGATTCCTCCAGTCCCTTTCATTAGTACTGACTAGTAGGATTTAAGACTTGATTTAAAGCAAAACCTTTGTGGAAGAGAGAGTTAATCTGCTGCTACCGTGCATTTATACACTGGGACTTTTCTTCCCTTCAGCTGTGTTCCAGATCATCTCGCTGGTCATTTACCCAGTGAAGTATACACAGACCTTCAACCTTCATGCCAACCCTGCGGTCACCTACATCTATAACTGGGCCTATGGTTTCGGGTGGGCAGCCACGATTATCCTGATCGGCTGTGCCTTCTTCTTCTGCTGCCTTCCCAACTACGAAGATGACCTCCTGGGCAATGCTAAGCCCAGGTACTTCTACACATCCGCCTAAGTTCAGGAGTGAGAGGAAGACATCTCTGCTGCCACGATGGATTCCAGAGGAAGAAACTGTTTTCCTACAACACTTTGAATCTAATTTGTGGGCAGTGTTCCTTTAAATAAACTAGTCAGAATGCTAGAATAATTTCGGAAAAAAATATTTCTTAAATGGCATGATAGTTTCATATTCATCTTTTATATATGTTTTGTAGAATTAAGACTTCTTCTAACTAGTTACCTATGACATGCAGTATTTCCTTATATGTATCCATACCATTTATACTACATTTATAAAAGAGTAAGAATATGAAATACCACTTTATCAAGTAAAAATGAGAAAATTTCAAAGATCGAAGTAATCTGATCACTTTTGTATCTTTCCTAGGTGGTATGGGCAGGGTTTAATAAGGGATACAAAGAAAGAAGATAGTAGCAAAAATAGACAGTGACCAAATATTTTAAGAGAAATGCCAAAAATAATAATTTTTTAAGACTTCAGCTATTTAAGAAAAGTAAGAGTCCCCTAAGTGTATATCATTTATGAGAACTTCTAATTAATATTTTGACTTTTTGTTAGCCTCACATGAACTTGATATATCATCTAGGAAAGTATTCTTTCATGGCCAAAGTCTGTGGCAGTAGTAAGGGTTCCTTTTGTAGTAAAATGTTAAGATGGAATTATCTCTTTTAAGTGGATTATAGGATTGGGTGTGGGAAAATGCTCTATTAATAAATCTGTACTGTTTTGTGTCCATATGTCAGGGCCAGTGTAGATCGGATTAAAATGTGTACTAGTTGTAATTTAGCATGGCTTGAGAGATAGGATTATGTTGTGCAGTAAAAGTAACTTGCAAACAGACTTAACAGAAAAATGGCTTGAATTGCCAATTCGGGCTTAACTGGGCTCTGATCATGGAGGCACAGCTTCCAATAGATTGCAACTATAAGCAAATGCTTAGTGCTAAAAACCTGGTCTTCCTTGGTAACAGATTAAAAATATCTGATGTAAAACATGCAGTAGGAGAATTCAGGGATGTGAAATTTCTCTGAATGGCAACTATATATCACATGAAATATTTTTTTATCATTTGTACTTTCATAATGAAAACTAATTCATTTTATATCTCAAATTATTATTTTGTAAGTTGAAGAGTAAGCAACTGTTTTCATTATGGAATTTTCCCAATAAACCAGGTATTCTAATCTTGTTTCTAGTTTGTAGTTTTTTGGTTTGGTTTTGGTTTTTCAAACCTGGGGAAGGGAATTTTTTTAAAAAGTGTTTTCAGTGTGGGAGTAAAAGCTTTGGATAAAATGAAAAGTTGTTTTTTCTTCCATTGTAAAGGTCTTGCTCATTTTAGGTGTCCAATAATTTTAAAATGAAATTTGATGGATGATATAGTGGTGTACTCCCTGAATGTCTTTCTCAATGAACAATACCTCTACACAACAATCCACCCACTGCTACCACCAGAGTGATGTGCACTGAGAGACTTCTGGTGGGTCCAGACACCAGCGACTGTTGTGCTTTACCTGGAAGTTCTTCCTACCCTCATCTTTGGTGTACAACTTCCTCCTGGTGAAAGGATTTTTTTCATTCAGGAAGAGTGGCCGAAAATAGTCTTGTCCTCCCGATCTCCTTTCCTCCATATGATAGTTTGTTTCTAATCTCAGTCATGGGTTAATTTTCTACAGTATGTGTGTGAAGGAGGACAGTAGAGGGCATGGTTGGAGAACGGAGACACGTCTTGGTGTTTCTATTGGTTGTTTGATCCCTGGTGGGAATTTTTCTTTCATGCTTCTCAAAATATGAGGTGAATATTTCTCATCATTAATTTAGTCGGGATGATTACTTATACTCAAAAAAAAATCTATGACAGGTAGTGGATTTGAAGTGGTAATTAGTAATGTTAAAAGCATCATCTTAAATAATAATGCAAGTAATTCAACAATATAATAGATTCTAGAGATTAAGAAACTGAATCTAAAAAATCGAGAAATTCTCTCCGTATGCATGAAAATAATTCTCAGATACAAGTTTCTTTAAAGCATCTATGCTCTTGACTTTGTATTTTATCAACTTTTATCAACTTTCTTCTTCCCTCCTCAATAAGTAATACCTGATACCTGAGGAATGCACATTTAGGAAAATACTACATCCTGGAATCAATGAACTGATGTAACAGAGGCATTTCAACCTGAGGCATTTGTGATGAAGACACACTTAAGCATCATTACTTTGGTTAAGATGTTTCGTGTAGACATTCCCCTCGTAGATTCTCATTCACCAGACACCTTTATGTAATAAACAGGGGTCGTAAAATTCCAAGAGCTCTACAGAGCAAAGAAAAATTTGGCTGAGGAACTGTCTGAAGAGTAACAATGCATTGCATGAGCTTTCCCACAGTAAAGCTGAGGTGGTTTTTGGCTCTGTAATTACATCGAGTCCCCACCCTTTAAATAAGCAGTTGTAGGTTCCCAAACAATTATCTCATGCTCATAGTCAGATATGCTAAGTGCCATGTACTGCTGAATGTAACAAAGAAGTAATATGTCAAGCTCTTTGGGTTGTCACACAAGCTAACTATGGAGTATAATTACTTCTAGCTTCAAAAATCTCTACTGCAGGGTGACAGTAAAGTTCCATAGGCTTTCCTTTTTCAAGGAAATGAAAACAATGGAACAATAGAGTCATCATGACTTAATTACGTTGATTGTTGCTATGAACTCCCACCGAAAGGCAGTCCTATTAATCAATACACTAAACAGGAATGCTGAATTGACTTGTTTTGCTTCTCTAGGCATACCTGAAAAGGCACATTTAAGTCTCATCCCAAGGTTGGCTCCTGCTAGTGTGCAGGCTTGAGCAACTCACTGTTCTACTGGTCTCATGGTCTCACCTGTAAACTCATTGCAAATGATCCCTTTGCCTTCAGAATTCTCTGATCCAATGTGTTTGTATGTGTTCATCTGCTCGTCTACACCAATATTCTTGGGAAAGGAAAAAGATGGTCCAGTGATGCTATTTTTTACCTCTTTATTAAATTGATATCCGTAACTAGAGACAGTGGTTAAAACCTTAATATTGTGATAGAATTTCTTTCTTTAATTGAAAACAGACCTATTCCTCAGTTGGAAGAATCCTTGAAGGGGTGCACACAAACTCCATTGTAAGCAAAAGTATCCCTAAGTTTTAGAGGAAAAACTTGGTATTTCAGGGATCTTTTGATTCAAGATGGTGGAGAGGATTCTACTGAATAAGCACTTCTGGCCAAAATACAACAAATTGTAGAATGGCAAAAAAGTACCAGAGGGGATACATTCATAATGCAAGAATGATCTAGTACAAAGATTTTTGTCAAACTTCTGGAAGATGAAAAGTGAGTGACAGTGTTGGGCCTCCCTGGTGGCACAGTGGGTTAAGCGACGCACTATGAAGCAAACCACAGCCACTGCAGCACGAGTTCAATCCCTGCTGCCGGCCAGGGAGGGGCACATGCTGTGCCCGCTGCTCCCCTCAGCAGTGTACTTCTGTTGATCTGCCTGTTCTGCTCCCTGCTCTGTCTGTGGTGAATCCTCTCACCCCCCACACCTCTGGCCTGTACCCCAGTGCTTGTGTGCATAAATAAATAAATCTTTAAAAAAAAAAAAAAGTGAGTGACAGTGTCAAGAGCATAACCCAAAATAAATTCAAGTTGGCTGTCAGGGGAGTAACAGCGGTGCTGCTTGTAAGTGCCAGAGAGATGCCAAATGTGGAGCTGGCAGGAAGCAGAGTAGGCGTGGGAAAGGAGGAGGGTGTCAATCAGGGGGATTACTTAGAAGTCTGCACCGTCAGGAGGTTGCCAGTTGGCCAAGTCTCCCCTTCCTCCGCCCGAAACTTACAGAGTAGAAGAACCACCTAAAGTATTTACTTACTGACAAACCCAAAGCTGATGCTCAAACGAAATAGCACGCTTTTCTAAGTGTTCTCCATATATTAACCCACATAAGCCTCACCTAGACCCTCTGGTGCTGATTTAATCATTCTTAATAATTCAGTGAAGAAATGGAAGCATAGGAATGTGAAGTAACTTTCTCCAGGGTCTGACAGATAGTAGATAATAACAGTAATAATAGAAGCAAGAGTCAGGGTGTGCTATTGTTTGGTGCAGCAGGCAGAGTGGAGTAAGGATTAATCCCACATGACTATCCTGGGCTTTCCTTCCCACACAGTCTGCTGGTGTGGCTCCCCCAACCCCTTCGTGTCTGATTCCTCCAGAAGAGTTCTGACTTGCTAGTGTGTTTGGGGGTGAATGCATAATGGAGTGAAAAAGAGAAAAGGAACAATTAAATGTGTAAAGAGTTAAGGCTAGCTGGGGGTGTTTCTTCAAGGAGAGTTGCTGAGAGAGGAGGTAGTTAAAGGAAATGAATTGCAGAGAGAAAAAGGACTAAGAAACTCTACTTCTAGTATGAAACTACTTTCATAGTGTTTGTTTTGAAATGAGTTTTACATGGTACCATCTTTTGGAACTCTTCTCTGTGATTGGGCCCTGTGAGCCATTACATCATAAACATCCCAGGTATAAGTTATGTCCAAATCATTCTAGGGGTGTGGTTGAAATGAGAGAATCCAGATGGTCACCAATGTGGAGGACCTAGTAATTAAAACCTTAGTAACATATTTCAGAAATACTATTAGCCTTTCTAAAATGTATTACTTTTATTATTATAGATTGGTGGTTCTAACTGAAGTAAAATTTGTTTCAGACATTAGAATCAACCATACACTATTTGGAATACTCTGAGTCTTAATTATTATTATAAGATATTTTCAAATATATTACAAAACCATGATGAATCTATGACATTCTCATGGATAGAACAGAGAGTACAGATATAGATATACCATGTCTCATCCATTTGACTTTTGTTACAATATGGAATATTCTTGGTCAGAGATTAAAAATACATGAAGAGGCCCCATTTTGTTTTTGTTTTCTCACCTAGCTCATTGTGTCTAAATTTTTTCACCCATGTGCTCTAAGTAGAGGAAAGTAACTGCCTGTTTTATTTTAAATTTTTATGCAAATGTTTAATCTTATATATAGCCAAACTTGTTTTAATATAAAAGAGATTTAAGTTACGAGTTAATTAGTTAGCCCTCCAACTGCATCCCACAGATCTTCAAATAAAATAGAGCAGATAGGAGTGAAGTTGGTTACATTTGGGGAAGATCTTCTCTCCTGAGAAGAAATTGTCTGAATTTCTTCCAACACTTTGATTTTAGGTAGAAGATACAAGTAAACATTTCTAATAGTTTTCTAATAATTCCCTCCTGAAGCAAGAAAAAAATGAAAGGAATACTAACTAAATTGTAACAAGAATTCAAAAAAATTTTGAAATCTAAATTGCTATGAAGCAGAGAGGATAGAACAAGTAGATTTCATATAACGTGCAGTAATGCCACGAGCTTTGGGCTCTACTTTGCCAAGTCTGGGCTTTGGGGAGTAGGGACGAAGAATTTCAGCTCCAGCTCTCACTTAGGAGCTCCCGCTTCTAGTCCTCACTCCTTCTGCAAGCACTACGTTTGCACTGGAGTTTTAAAAACAGATCTATTGTGGTCAAAAGATGGCTTTATCTTGTCTAGTTTCGGGTTATAAAATTCCCAGACACAGACTGGGTTTGGGGCCCATCAGTGAACAATCAGGACACTTGCTGTTCTGGAGAATTCTACAGTCAGCTTGACTTGCCTTGTCACAGTTACAGGCCATTGTTCCTTGATTTCAAAATTCTGGTAAATATCTGGGCGTGTTTTCTGGGTGAGGCAGAGGTGAGTATAACACACTGAGTGTGGGAAAAGACAGTGAAAGGGGAGATTTAAGAGAGTCAGATCCTGTGTAGTTCATGATGTTCTACTTGTACCATTCTATGTTTGTTGTTAATTTCAAGAATTTACTTTTTTCAACACAGAAGTAAAGAAAAACCCAGAAGTATAAGTGTTCAGGATAGTTCTCTGGTGAAGACGTTCAATTCTGTTGGTTAAATAGCATAAGATTGTCTTAGTGAAAATGAGTCATCAAGTAGTCATAATAGGTGGTTGTGTAATGACTACCCTGCCAGTTTTCCTTGTACAAAGATTCCAAGTAATTAACCTGCTATTCTCCACTTGTTTTGAATAATTTACTTTTAAGAGGCAACACTTAAATTTTGAAATGGAAACACTGAACTTAATCACTGAAGGTAAATTGTGCAGACTTTGAAAACAAGTTCTATTCCCAAATCATGGTTTCCCCTATTTAGTGTGCTTTTATTCTGGTTACTCAGTGGCTATTCATCAGTTGAAATGCTTCAGTGAAAATTCATATTTCTAATGCTACTCCACCCAGTTTCTAGCCAAGTAATGCTTTGAAACCTAATCCTTTCTCCAAGCCAAAAAAAAAAAAAAATCATAAAGAAAACTGATTTCAGTACAGATAGAAGATGGATAAAGGGAAGTGCCATTTGCCATGAAATTTACCATTGGAACAGTATCCTCTTTGGAAGATGTCTAGGAGGTAGATGCTGGATACACAAAGGTATCATATTAAGATGATAGAATGAACTTCCGAACAAACTCCAAACAAACACAAATACTCAGTCTCACAACAGCACATCAGCCACACAGAACCCCCAGCTCTCACTCTGGGGGGAGCTTCCCAGGAGGGCTGTAACGATTCAGGGTAAGAAAAGAAGCAGCCTGAACCCAGTGCCCTTGTGCTAAGTTTCTAATATGTAAAACATGACTGTTTGCTCTCATCTAACTGTAGTTTTTTTACACTTTTTTTGGTTATTGTTGTGCAAAGGGATTAGAAAAGTTTTTCAGGATAGCTACTTATGGAATTCTAGAGCTGTTTTTGGAACTAAACCAGGGCAGGCAGGATTCCGCACAGGCAGTTCACCAGGCAGCCTGTTTCTGGAGTCTTGCTCTTCTCAGTCTCTGTTTGGGGCCCCATGTTTATTTTGGGAACCAAGCTGCCTAATCTTTCCCTCCAGCCTGGGGGTGAATGAGTCATGGCTGCACAGGTCAGGACTGGCAGACACACAGTTCACAGGTGCAGGACAGCCACACTCCACCACAACTGTTTCCTGAAACACCTCTTCATGGAGCAAAGCTTAGAAAAAAGGGCAAAATAAAAAGTCTCAAAGAAGTTTCCTAAGGCTTATCTTCCATGCCATCATTACATGTTAAATGTAGGTTTATCATTTATGGGAATAAACTAGTAGGAATGCTTTTATTTCTTTTGAATTCTACAAATGCCTTTACAGCTTTTGTAAAGGGGGCCTCCCTCATGGTGCAAGGCGTCAAGTACCGCACTATGAAGTACCAGCAGCCACTGTAGCTTGAGTTTTATCCCCGGCCAGGCGCAGCAGCTCTCTCCTGCCTCGCGCCCTGCTCCCCTCAGCAGTGTACTTCAGTCCATCTGCCTGTTCTTCTCCCCACGCTGTCTCTGGTGAATCCTCTCACCTCCCACGACCCTGGCCTGCACCCCAGCTCTTGTATGCATAAATAAATAAATCTTTAAAAAAATAGACTTTTGTAAAAAGTCATCATATAGAATTATGATCTAATCATCTCAGCACAAGATGAGCTATCAGATGTTCCCTAGAGCAATGCATAGGAAAAGCTCCAAAAAAATTAAGTCACTGCAATAATAGCTACTGTTTATCAGTCCCGTCCTATGCATCACCTGATCTTTACAACATTCCTACTGGGGAGATCCATTCTCACCCAGGTATAGCTGCCAAAGCAAATAAAAGGGGTTAAATCAGGTCAGTTTGATTCCAAAGTCTATTCTCTTAAACATATACAGATCTATCTGAGAAATACAGAGGCAAATAATGTTTAAAGGATTTTCTTTGGCTGGGTGCTGCCATACTCACTTCAGGACTATACACCAATGAACTATGCACCCTCAAGAAGAGGTTTTGACATCAGACACTTCTTTTTCTCATGATGCAACCTTCATTTGGATTCCTGAGACCAAGACCTGGAGGGAGATGGTTTATTTGGGGGGTGATCCCAGGAAGCACACATGAAGGAATGAGAAGAGTAGAGCGGCTTAGGAAATAAAGACAAATAAGTGTGTGTTTATAGTCAGATTACTGCAACTTGGCTCAGTGTTGCTGGGGCCCTCTGATGAACTGTGCACAATGCACCTCAAAGTAGTTCTCCTGCAAGACAGGGAGGCTGGGTTGTTTGTTTAGGGACTGCTATCCTTTGTCACTGAGATTTGCTCCTAGGGTTTTAATTCCAGTGATCCGGGCTGCTGGGTGTATGGGCTGAGTGAGCTGTCCCGGAGCCATGTGAAGCTGTCGGACCAAGAGGCAGAAACACAGATGTTCAGGGTGGGGAGCTGACAGTGAGCAAGTAACTGTCTCCTACTGTTGCAAGAAAGTGAGAGGTGAGACTTCAACAATGTCTATTACCATGCCCCACTCCTGAATTTGCTTAGATCAGTGTTCCCCCTGCCAGCTAGGCTCTGATCTTGATGCTTTAGGTGAGTTATGAGCCACAGTGTGTAAGCAGAATTGAAAAATGGGAAGATTCGTTTTAAACAAATTACAGTCCCCGCAGCTGCCACTATTGCTTGGGCTTTAACTGATAATGTGTAACTGCAACTATATCCCCTCGTGATGATCAAGGTCCATTAACACCTGTATATCAACTCTGATTATAAGTCTGCTATAGGTCTTTCTGCATGAGAAACCCTCAATGACCAGTGGCAGTATATTGTTATGCCCCTAGGTTGAAACTGGAGATCTACATCCTCTAATTCTTCAGAGCTGAATTTTCTCTTACAGGAAACAAATCCCCCAAATAAGACACTGGAAGTGACAGTACAAAGGGCTGGTCTTAGCCTTGAAAAATCTGTAAGCAGGTACTTTAGCAGAGCCTATAAAAAGCTGTTCTATTATTGCCTCAGTAAAGTAGCTTCTGAGAGAAGCAATGTATGGGAAGCCAGTGGATCTCATGGTCACATTCCGTTGTCACACCTTGGCTCCCTTAGTTAAGGACTAGTCTACAGGATTTCATATCAGTAAACAGACTGTTCTCTGACTCCTTGCATAAGGGGGACCACAGAGGCACTGCAGGCATGGCAGGGAAACAAACACCAACCCTGACATAATGAAGTGTTGCCTCTCAGGAGGGAAGGGGCTATTATCAATTTTTTTCTAAGTGGATGGTTTATTTTCTTTGAGGAGTGGTTTATTCCACCAACACATCTCTCTATCCCAAATCCTCAAAATCCACTCCCACATTTGTTCCCTCTGTGCCTACTGGGCCTGTCCCGAAATTCTTTTGGTGGATAAGCCCTTTCTTTCTTTGGCATGGACGTTACTTTTCCATTCAGGTAAGACTTCACGGCACTTATTGGTCTAGTGGCAATGATTGGGGGAACAATGAGAAGACATGTACCATCTTGTGAGGTCTTAGTATGGAGAGAGGGACCCAGGGTGCCAACCTGGAACTTTCCACTCAAACATTCCCACCCAGGCATTAAATTGGATGCTTTCCCGATCAGAACTGATTTTTACTATGGAAGACATCTTAGGACTTCTGGCTCCCTTTGTAGGCCTCTCACCCTTACATAAATACTAGACCTGATTTTCAGCAGTTTACCGGGCATGTGAAGGAGACAAGGATTTCTTTACCTGCCCTCTGACTTTCATGTGATGGTTGCTTGACCTGAGTCTTTTACTTCCTCTATTTCATGACACTTCATCACTACTATTGGCCTATATCTTTCGAGAGGTCATATAAGCCAGTTCTTCCTTTTCCATCCCATCAGATCACAGGGGAAGCATTTTATAACTGTGATGCTCCCAGTGTGAGGAGTTAGCATGGCCACACTTACCACCAACAATGCAGTTCTGGTGACCATCTTTTTGGAATTAGCCACTTCCAGGCTCCATCCCTGAGATGACTTCCAGAATCACTGGACCTTGTTTGGTTTTCCCCAAAAGTAGAACCTGGGATAAGGATTTTGGTCTAGGTAATATTTGGGTGGACATCCAGGAATTCAGGGTGAGACAGTGAGGAAAGTGATATAGGGACCAGGGAAAACACAATAAAGTGTATGCTGTATCACTACTAGTTACCATTGTAAGCAACTGAGGTCAGTCCTGCTATGGGTCTTCTGAGTGACCATGCAGAACCATCCCATGGGAGATGCAGAAGCTGGATTATCTATTAATGACCTGAGGCCCTTCATGGTTTCTCTTGGGGCAGTAAGTCCCCAGCACTTCCGGGGTCCCGTGCATGGATCAAGCAAGCTGACCAAACTCCTCAGGCAAGGAGGTAGAGACACAGGTTGGGATGTGCATGGAAACTGTCCAGCATAGTTGTTGGGGGAAGTACGCAGAGCGGACTTTCAAGGTAGGTGTCAGTAGCATCTACTACACAGACTTCTCCTCATTTAACAGACGTCTAGCTAGGAATCATTTCTCTGGCTTATTCACATATTCACATCCATTGTTTCTCATAGCCTATAGAGTAAGGGAAAAACCAATAGCATGACTCACAAAACTTTCCATGATCTGGTTCTATCTGCTTCACTAGGCTCACCCATTGAGCCACTGTCTTAGCCGCCCCCTCACACACCCTTTTTGAACACCCTCAATGGTCGTTCATTGGTATATCATCTCTTTGCCAACTTACTCTTTTCCTCTGTGTAGAATGACCTTTCATATACTATCTGTTTATCAGAGATATTTCATGATGGTTGGGTAAATAATGCCACTTGATTATACACTTAAATAGTTAAAATGGGAAATTTTATGTTATGTCTAATTTAACCACAATAAAATATATTTAAGAATGGAAAAACCAATGTACTGGGCCCTTTACCTTCCCCCTCCCCTTCTCCCATTTCCCATCTATCATTATTTAGATAAAGCAGCATATTTCCTAGAAAACCACCTCCATCATCTGAATTGATCCTTCTTTCTGCATTCCATATTTGATCCAGATACCCTCTGGGGGCTACCCTTATTTTATGGTTAATCTTATGTTGTCATCTTAACTGGCACATGGTACTCAGATATTTTATTAAACATTATTCTGGGTGTGTCCTGGGATGTTTCCAGATGAGATTAACATTTGCATCTTAAACTGAGTAAAGGAGATTGTACTCTCAAAGTGAGTGGGCTTTAGTCAATGTGTTCAAGGTCTCAATAGAACAAAAAATCTGCTTAAGAGGGGGTTTACTACCTCTGCCTGACTGTTAAGTTGGAATATTAGTCATCTTCTGCCTTTGGACTTGGACTCATACCTGAACTCACACCTTCTGCTCTCCTGATTCTCGGCCTTCAGATTCAGACTGGAACTATACCATTGGATCTATTGGGCCTCCAGTTTGCCAACTTCAGACCCTGGGAATTCTCAGCCTAAATAATAGTGTGAGCCAATTCCTTATTTTGTGTGCGCATATCCATCCATCCTATTGGTCCTGTTCCTCTTTGGAAGGCCCAAACAAAAACAAAAAAATTCTAGGCAGAATTTTCTTAAAGAAGAGAAATTCAAAGTTTGGAGAACTCTCAATTGCAATATTACCCAAATTTTGTCAAATACCCTTGGATTACAGTTTCCATTTCCTTTCTACCTCCATAGCAACCTGAGTTCTGTTTTATTCCCACCTGCACCTGGGTGCAGAAACAAACAGCTTTTAACCTTTCTATAAGTTCTCATATAGTACCATACATTTAATGCTAGTGACTTTTGCTACTGATTGGGGACAGCTGGGTGAGTGGTCACAGTGAATAGAATTCAATCTTCTCATCTATTTGACCTCCCCTACCCTCTCCCTTTTGAATTCGCTCAAAAGATCTGAATTCTTCTTTCATGTTATCCAGAATTGTTCCCCCATATCCCTGAAACCCTGGCACTTGTTGTCAGCATTTCCAGTCCCATCTAGGATCATAAAATCTTTCTTACCTTATGTAACCGCATCGCTGGGAAGCAAAAGAGCACAGAGATGAGTAGACGCTGGTATCTTACATCATTGCTTGTGACCAGCTGTGTGACACTCAGCAGATATTTACTATCCTTAAGATCCTGTTTATTTGAAAAAGTGGGGGAAATTATAGTTCTTGTGAGAATTGATGGAAAGAATATATAGAGTTCAGCCCATTCCTGACACAGACCAAGTGTTTAAGAAAGTGGAGCTGCTGTTCTTTCTCTGTAATGGGTACAGTTTCTTAAAACATTTTCTAGCATAATCAACCTTGTAGCACTGGGACTCTTTCTGGGTTGAAAACAGGAGTCAAGGAGAGGTAGACATCATGGACAAACTGAGAGGGGAACCGATAACATCAGGGAGGTGTGTGGTCTTCACCCCCTCAGGGAAAGGACATAAAACACCAAATAAATTGTTAATTGGACAGCTTTGAATCTCAAAGCTGACTTTCTTGATTCTTCTGATCTGTGAATTCGGCTTAACTGAGAAATCAAAGGAATTTCTATATCTTAAAAGTCTCTTTCACATATCAAGAGAGTAGAGGTTTGATTACAAAAGAAAAAGGAAATAATGCAAGAGAAAAACAGGCAAAGAATATGGATAAGTCACTCAGAGATCAAGAACTTGCTGGCCAACTAACATAAGGAAAGTGAACTTCACTATTTTTCAGAAACACTAATTCTCAGATAATTAAAAAAATGTTTGCTATTTTACACGTACTAGCCTGGAAAAGTCAGAAATCCTGACAATAAATAAGTCCAATGAGTTATTTATAACACATTGCTCTGAAAATGCTGGTGAGAGAGTAAATGACCTCAGTGATTTGGAAGAATGACTTTGTAATATTGATAAGGTTGAAGCTGTTCATCTCATATGTCCAGAGAACATCATTATCAGAAACTCTCACATATGCATATTAGGAGACAGATACAGACATATTTTTGTAATAGTAAAAATTGGAAACCAATGTCCATCAATAGGGGAATACATTTTACATCAATAAATTTGAAGCAATCTTTTACTTGTAACTCTTTTTTTTTCCATTTCTTATAGTATTTTCTTTTGTCTTGTCTTCTGACATTCTACTGATTTTCTTTTCTTTTTCTTTTTTCTCTTTTTCTTTTGCTTCATCTTTCATTTTCCATCTCTATCTTTGTGCTTCTTTTAAAGTGATGTTTCTCCATATTACCCATTCAATCATTTCGTTGAATCCAAAACTTTCTTCTCCTTTCATATATTTAACTTCTAAGCGCTTTTTCTTATACTCTAATTTCTCATAAGATAGCAATAATAAAGTTTATTTTCCCCTGGTTTTGAAGTTTATGCTGATGCCATCAAATCTCTTTTTCCTTTGAGCTTAGTTTTTTGTTTATGTGCATGTTTTTGTCCCTGTTTTTCAGTTTGGAGATTTTTCTTGAAGGTTTGATAATCCTTGGTTTATCATTTACAATGCAGAAAGAGATACAGACAATTCTAGTTTGGAAACTCCATTTATATTGTTTGAACTCCACCAGCAGTTTTCTCTGTAGATAAAGGAGATGAGCAGGTTGTTGTGTGGAGAAGTGCAGTTTGCCAACAAAAGTGAAGTCTTTTTTTCCTTGGGCTGAGCAGCTTTCCTGGAGCAGAGTTTTCTCATCACTGACCTAGAAGGCAGCGCTATTTGCTATTACTCCAGGAACCAGTGGGAGAATGGGCTGGGATTTGTGCTGTGACTATGCAGACTGTTTTCTGCATGTGCATTATTCTATGTTTAGCCATGATTATTTTACCCTCAGCCTAGTCCTCTCTAGGTACATTTATACCTTTTGACCAGTGGACTCTGAGGAAAGCTAGTCACTTAACAGTATAGTGGAGAAGGGGACTGGGCTTCCACGCTAAAGACTTCCATGCTAAAGACTTGGGATCCACTGTGTTTAACTCCACCCTGAATCCTTGTCTTCAGAGATAGTTAGTCTTTAATTTCTGAGCCTCTCTAAAACAGGAATCAGCTTGCTTCTTGTTGACTTACCTCTCTTCCCACCCTGCAGCTATTTTAAAGATTAAAAGGTCTCAAATCTTTAACGTGTTCTGACATGGGAAGATCTCAATGTATTCTGAAGTTTGTGAAATGGTGGTGGGAAATCCATGGGGAACACAGTTGATATCAAATATATATAAATAAAGAAGAAGAGAAAAACAAACAAATAAACAAAAAACAAAAACAAAAGACAAGGACAAATTGGGGGGATACTTTGTGGGGAGGGGGAAGGGAATGGGTTGAGGGCAGAAAGAGCACAAGAAACTGAGGGGATGGTGCACTGGTGAAATGGTGGTGGGAAATCCATGGGGACCACAACTGATATCAAATATATACAAATAAAGAAAAAAAAACTGCAAAAAAAATACACATTTTATTTCAGGGATCTGATTTTCCCTAAGTGTACATATGTACGTACACACGCATATATACATATATGATGTGTTATATAATGTCATATATGTTGTGATGTGATGTGTGTGTGTGTTTATAGAGATGGGGGAGAATAATGGAATAATACATTCCAGTCTCAATAGTACTTACTTCTTGGAACTGGTGAACAAAATAGGTGACCCTCATGAAACTGATGTAGTGATGGATGAAGACAACCAGGCAACCAGAATAAATAAGATGATTTTAGATAGAGATAAGTGTTATATTTTTAAAAAAATATTTATTTATGAATAGAATTGGAGTAGGCAAACAGTGTGGATGTTAGAAAATTCACTGGAGACAGAGTGGGGAGTAGAACAGGCAGATCTACTGAAATACACTGCTGAGGGGAGCAGTGGGAGAGATAGGAGAGATTTGCTGTGCCATGTGGGTCAGCTCCCTGGCCAGAAATTGAACTCAGGCCGTAGGAGTGATTGCACTAAGACTTAACCTCTAGCCACTGGGGAGGCCCCAGACAAGTGATATTAAAAACCAGTCTGGATAATGGGAAAGAGAATAATGAAACCATCATGATTTAGCTGACCAGGGAAGGTTTCCCTAAGAAGGACTGAGAAAAAAAGTATTGAGAAGAGTCAAGAGGAAGTTTTAGGAGAAGGGTGTTCCTGGTACAGAGAATTGCAAGATGGGAATGAATTAATGAACTTGTCATGTTTAAGGACAAAAAGAAGCCAGTGTAGTGGGATACAATGAATAAGGAGAAAAAGATATGATTTCATCAAGTTAGCCAAACCAGATTATACAGACTTTAGAATTTATTCTACTTACTATTTGAAGCACTGAAGACTATATGGGAATGATGTTATCTAATTTGTAATTTTAGAATATTCTTCTGTCTGCTAAAAGGAGAATGGAATAGGATGTGATGGGTGTGCTTGATATAAAATGGATGCAGAGAGACTAGTTAAGAGACTGGTATGTCATCCAGGACAGAGAAGATGGAGGTATGGTTCAAGGCAGTAGTGGTTAAGTACTTGCTTAAGTACTAAGTACCACAGTGGTTAAGTAGTAGTTGGAATCCAAATATATTTTAGAAGTAGTGTTGGCAGTACTGACTGGGCTATGGTGATGATTTATGGGGGTGGTGAGTGATGAGGAAACTGGATATTAAAAGATGACTCCTACATTTTTTGACCAGAGCAACTGAATGTCTGGTGTGAGGAGAAGACTTGGGGAGAAGCAGACTCTGGTGAGAAAACCAAAATTTGACTTTGGACATAGTCTAAAGTGAGAGTCCATTGTACATCTAAGTAAAGAAGCTCAGTAAACTGTTGATTATATCTACCTGAAGGTCACAAGAGAAATCAGGTCTCAAAATCAGCACAAAGATTTTATTTAAAGTCATGAGACTAGATTAGATTCCATAGAAAAAGAGAGAAAAAAGAAAAGCCATGGAAGGCCTTTGGAGTCTGCCAGCATCTACAGTTGTGAAGGAATTTGAGAAAGAGCAACCGGAGAGGAAGGAGGAAACTTTGGTGAACATGGCATTATGACAGAAATCTTTTTAAAAACTGAATCAAGGGCCTGCCTGATGGTGCAGTGGGTTGAGTACCGCACTGTGAAGTATCCACGGCACAGCAGCGCAAGTTCGATCCCCGGCCAGGGAGGGGACCCACATGGTGCAGCAGACCTCCCCTGCCTCACCCGCTGCTCCCCTCAGCGGTGTATTTCAACCAATCTGCCTGTTCTGCTCCTCATTCTGTCTCTGGTAAATCCTCTCACCTCCCATGACTCTGGCCTGTACCCCAGCTCTTGTATGCATAAATAAATAAATCTTTAAAAAATTGAATTAATACATACAAATAGCACCTAAATAAATCTTACACTGTGTGTGTTTAAAGGCTAAGAAGAAAATCCTACTAAAGAAGATTTAAATCTTCATTATTATTTTTTTTAATCAAGGAAACAGCAGAGTAAAGAAATCTAGTTACTAGTCGGGGAATCCAAATTTGGGTCCTTCATTATCTGTGCTGTGTCTTTTGGCCAAACATTCATCTCCATGGACCTAAAATTTACTTTTTAGTAAAACTAGCGATAATAAATACTGTGCCTACGTAAATGAACTAATGATTAGTACACAGCTGGAGAGTTGCTATGATCCTCTGGGCTGTGCGTGGAGGGTACAAGAACAGTAGAGCCACAAATAGGACACAACCATCACCTCTATTACATCAGATCCCTGTCCTTTTGAAGATGTTGCTGATGATTCTCTTTCTATCTGTAATATATCTGTATATATCCTGTAATATATCTCTTTCTATCTGTAATATATCCTGTAATATATCTATCTGTAATATTATGCCCTGTAATATATCCATGACCCAAGCGTCCCTGTTACTCATGATTCAATACATCTCATGAGGAGCACAGAAGTGGCTGGGGGTTCAGCTAAATCTATTGAAATACTCTGAGCAACATACTTCCTACTTATTGATGAGTCAAATGGCAGTCACTGTTTGGTCCTATTTATGTACTTTGCTTTAACATGTAAATCTCTCCATAGAAGTCAGAAAATTTAATGTTTTTGATTAAGCTCACGTAATTATTCAACTTAGTAAGAACAGGCAAAATATTATTAAGATTCAAAGAAATATTTTCCATGAGAAATAGACTAAAGCGCTGTGCGCAGATAACCTAGTTTATAACACAAACTTAGCTCTGGTATGAAAACATGCCCTTTCTTGTGGAACAAGGAGCTGAGACAGATCCTCATTTGCATCTTTTCTCTTCCAACTCCCAGTCTGAATGCATATGGCAGATGCCACTTTATCAATCTCTTAGGAAGTAGAGATTAAATATTTCGAGCCAACTAAGAGCTGTCCACAGCAGGGTAACTTCACGATGGTTGCTGGAGGATGCAGCCAATCTTTGCTCTACAAACCTCTTTTTCAGACTTCCCTGACCAGAACCATTTCTTTAAACAGATATCAAGAACTGGATTATGAAACACACACTATTACTGAAATTTAGTAATCAAATCAACTTATGAAAACCATTATTTTCTTACTATCTCCCCACTGAGAAAGAGAAAACACTTTGGTAAAATGCGATCTTGAAGATACTGGGCAATGTCCATGTCGTCTGTGTCTGCTGTGGGAACAGAATGTTTTTGTCACCACCACTAAAGGAATAGGAGGACAGAGAAGGGAGAAGTGCACCTTCTGCATGTGACATTTGCTAGTTTGTGAAATGTTCTATTTTGCTGTTCTCTGAATATTTTCCTGCTTCTGGAAGAAGACAGTGGATGAGGGATAAGGGAGCAGTTTAATATTATGCCCTTGAGAATACTTAAGGTGCTTTCGTTTTCCTTTCTTATTTATGGTACATATCAAACTTATTAGGCCATTTCTTGTTAGGTTTAACTAGGAAGGGGATTGATTCTATAAGGGTATGGTGGACAATGTGAGGAATTTCCCCCAGGAGGTACTCTTGTGTTTGATTTTTGAGAGAAAATACAGATATTGTATCAAAAAGTTAATTTTGTGTCATAAACTCTCAGTAATACATGCTAAATAATATTTGCTGATCTTTTATGAATATTAAACTTGAAAATTGAAAATCTGATAACAGATCTACAATTACTAGAAAGTAACTACAATATAGAATGTCTTCTCAAACCTATTATATTTTCACGGTGGAGTTCTAGTCTATGTGGATCATCAGAATTTCTTAGTAAAGCTTTTTAATAGTTGTTAGATACTACTTCCCTGACCTGGAGAATCAGAACTCTAAGGGTGGAGCTCAGGAATTACTATCATTTTCTTAGTTCCTTGGGTGATTCTGAAGTATGGTGATTAACTAGTGCTCCAAACCACAGGGCAGAGAAATTCTTCTTCCTCTGTTCCTGAACACATTGTTCCAAATTAGAAGACTGATACCAAATGAACTTCTTGAGAGCAAAAAATTTGTTTGAGTGACAATATTTACGAGAAGCTTTTAAAATCAACTGCAAAGATAATGATTAACATCATGTTCAGAAAGAGGACCCGACTTGCTTTAGGCAAAATGCTTTCAAATGACACCAGCACAATGACATTGCACAATGTAAATTACCTTCCATGTCGAAGAAGAACATTTGTGGGAAGATGTTTTACTATGCTGTTCAGCAAAAATATTAACAGGCTCTGTGAAGCAGCTCCTATGAATGTGTTTATGTACTATGGAGAAACGCTTAATGGAGTTTTGGTCAATGTATGACTGGACATCTGTGTTGTTTTTATTTAGTTGCTCTTATTTTGTGAGCTCTGCATTAGTGCTTCCTGAGCCCAGTGACCTGGGACTAGCAGGTCCTTGCAACAGCAAATGAAAGAAGGCACAGCTGACTGCCAGCCCAGAGCACAGCTGGTGCTTCTGATAGTGCCTCACGGCCATGATTCATAATGTGAGAAATGGTACAAGACTTGTCCCAAATAGCATCAACTCTTTGGAGTTATGTTTTATCAAGGGGTTAGGGTCCAAACTCAGCATCTAATGAAAACCACTGGATAATAAGTTCACCCTTGAAAATTCCTTACATTACCCTAACATTGAAACCTCAGGAGAAACATGTTTTGGTTTTCCTTGTATTGTAACTATGGCTGCCATTTCCCCATGATAGTGAAGGCTCAGGTCAGATTTAAATGGAGAGAACTAGATATTAATTAAAGAAGAGCTTCCCCTTTCTAACCCTCCCCACCCTCATTTCAGATCCATTCACATCATTCTGCCCTATCTCTGTTTTCTTGTTCTCTGGTTTTAGAGGAGCATATGGTTTAACTACACAGTTCTTGCAGTCAGGCTTTCTGACTTCAAATTCCAAATTTACTAGCTGTACCCTTGGGCAAATTACATAGACCACCCATGCCTCAGTTTCCTCATTTGTCAAAAGGGAGTAGTAACTGTACATACATCATAAGGTTGTGAGGACTAAGAAGAAACATAGGTGGGAGCCCTAAAGGCATCGCCTGTTAAGAGTAGTGCTCTTAGGTCTAAGTTGGTAATTTATGGTGGTGAAGGTGGTGGGTTGGTGACAAGGAGTGTTTGATCTGGAAAGACCCAGAGTAGAAATGTGAGAATCTTAAGTGCTTAATTAACTAAGTAGGCATTTTCTTTAGACTACTGCATGCAAATGTTCTTATATGACTCCAGTTATTATTACCTGACTACTACCCCCACTGCCTTCTAAATAACCATAATGTCAGCCTCTGGCTAAAGGAAAAACCAAAGTGAGTGATTGTTTATTCTTTGAACTCAGTTGATGGTGAAGAGACAGTGGGGCCAGAATCGCAGAACCTCCTTCAGGGCATTTTAAGATCTCCTAATCACAGTTCCTCCTTGATGATAAACAGGCTGGCTTGTTTTTGTTAGAGGGAGTAAGCAGCATTTATTATAATTGTTTCCAGGAAAATAATGTGTCTTAGTATAAGACACATTATGTGTCTAAGTATTGCTTGAGCTCCTTATGTGATGGTGATATGGTTAAGAAAGTACATAAATACTCATTTGTGTGAACTGTACACAGAAATCAGTTGTTGAGAAATCAGATGGAGTGGGTCTTTAAGTAGAGGCTAGTCTTTTGGTTAGAACATAGAGCAAGTGACTAACAAACTTAGCAATAAATGTGTGGCTCATTCAATTACAAGGACAGGGTTTTGTCTGTCAGAGTCCCTGCTCTTATGATTTCTATAGAAATTTTATTACTTGGGACAAACCTACATAGCCTTCAAATTAGCAAATGAGGTCAACTTCTGAAGGCTTCTTTCTGACGTTGGGAAATCAGCTTGCTAGGTGAACTGGGTCAGACCGAGGAGGGCTTCCAATGCCAGATAAAGGGATGGGATGCAGCAAAACAGGACCAAGTGTAAATTTTTATGTTGGGTTGGTAACCTTGAAGCTCTTGCAGTCTATGTCTCATCTAGAATCCTCTCTATTTCTGAGTGACTGACTCTCATACCCAGCTTCTGGTCAAGGAGAATAATTGTGAGAACTAAATAAACATGCACACTACTCCCCACCCTGCCTCACCCTTCCCTTCCCCTCCCAGGTTTTGATGACATTCCCAGCCTCCACCTAGAGCCATCCACTGGGCCACACCCTTGAGCTAACAAGAAGGTCCATCTCAGCACTTTCAGGAGGCCTTGGGAGTACAGAAGCCCCTCTGCCCAGGGCTCTGTGCCTCTTACCAAACAAGTAAGGCAACAAAACTGAATTCACTGTCTAGGTAACTCTTTCAAAGTATGAGGATGATTATTCAGATGATAATTTCAGGTTTCTCAGAGGCAGAAGATATAAGAACATCTTGCATAAGTCTAGCAAGGTAGAGTTGCTCTCAGAACGGCCACAGTAACTGATTCACCACATATTTGCTGAGCACCTTATTCTAAGGGCCAGGCAGACACTGTGTTAAATAAAAGCTGAACAGGATGAGTAACGTGGTCTTCACTGTCAAGGAGTTGTTCCATGCTTTTATAGGAGCCACATGTTACTGATATGTCAGTTGCCTTCCCCCTCCCCATTCTTTATGCATCTCTCACCTCTAGGTAGAAGCGCTGTCACCTCCACTTCATAGCTGAGAAGTCCTATGTCTCCCCAAATATCAATCTATCTTTCGAGAAATCAATAGATATAAAAATAAATTTATATACATAACTAATTCTGAAGGGCTGGCAATCTCATGACCTCTGTCTTTGGGTCCATGTCTACACATTTCTGATTTCTTTCAAATAAACCCGGATGCTGATTTCTACCAACAACCTACATATGGTAAGCTTGGTTGGCTTTCCAGGGGATTAGGGCCTCTCACCAGGGTGTGTGACCTTTTGTATCTTGAGGGCTCCACTCTTTCTCTCCCTACCCCATATGTTTCTACTCGCTTGCTCCAATGATCAAGCAAATCCCTCTCCATGTCTAATGGGGTCTTGATTTTTTTCCTCTGAGGTCTTAGAAATCAGATGATATTTCACTGAACCCAAGTTCTTATCCTGAGAGAAAGCTCATATCTTCTGAGAAGAGAATATTTTCTATGTTATTTTTAATAATGCCGCTACAACAAGTCTTTGTTGAGGTGCACCCAGGGTATTCTGTTCAGTAACTACAGAGTAATCAACTTGTCTTAGGAATTTAGGAAAGCCTTCACAGAGGTGCTGACTGAGATCTGTGTGGATGGAGGATAAATGCAGTTTTGCTGACCTGAATGCGGGTCTAGTTTTCATTCTAATCAGCATCATAACTGACGACATGTCAGTCTCAAGAGGTGGTTGTCCCAGACAGACAAGAAAAGTCAATCTGGAGATGGGGCACAGCCATCCTAGTGGGGCTGGGCAGATGCATCAGGCTGCAAGCAGTGGGAAGTCCAGTCAGGTGGAACATGGTATGTGAAAAGAACTCGGGCCATGTGGCAGTTCAGGTGGGAGATGGCATCAGGGAGGCCCTGCCTGGCAGGTTGTGGCGCTAGTAGATGAGCTGTGAGTGGGGACATGGCAGCTGATTGGAGACAATCTGTGGAGATGTTGAGGCAGTGTCTGACAGAAGATAACAGTATATAACTGAAAAAGGGATTTAGATGGTAGACTCTTTACATGATTGGCAGAAGATAGAATGGCTATTAGCTTAGAGGAACTGGGTGCAGTTGGGGCCTATTTGGAGTGTAGAGTTGGGAGAAACCTGACATTGAGTGAACATCTAAGACAAGTGAGATGCTTGAAGCAGGGTCTCTCCAGTTCTCTGACCAAGTTCAAAGGTACAGCTGAGATGGTGAGGAGGGGGCTGAAAGAGAGAACACTCTAGCTGATGCTAAGGGATGAAAGAACAGGAAACTGAGTAGAGAACCAGGCAAACCTTGCCCGTCTTCTCCTAACCCACCTATCCATCAACTCTCAGCCTTGAAATTCCTTCCATTTAATCAGAACTTGATTCTTCCCTTTTCTGGACTTCCATCTTTATCATAATTTCAGGGCTTGATGCTAGTCCAAGACGTACCCTCTTCCTTCTCTGCCTGTTTGGATGTTTCTGGTGTCGAGTGAGGCACAGCAGCATTTGACCCAGGTGTGGGAACTTTTCCCTAGTGAAATGGGGCTGCCCCCTATTACCGGTCTCTGGGGCCAGATGTGGTTCTGGTCTTTGGCTTGGGTTTGAACCCTGGCTCTTCTGCTTACTAGCTGTGTAGCCTTGGACAAGTTACTTAACTTTTGTTTGTTTTATTGTCCTTAACTGAGAAGTGAGGATCAAGATAGTACCATGTCAAGTGATTGTGAGGCTTAATTCAATTAATCTAGATGTTATAAGCATTGAGAACAATTATTGGAATTTAATAAACATTAAGTGTCAGCTGTTTCACCAATGAGGAAGCTGCCATAGAGGGCTTCTGGATGAATCTGAGGCTAGCATTCACTCCATAATTGTATTTTAGACGCCTACCATGTACGGGTATTTTTCTAGAAATTTGAGATGTATCAGTTGCCAAAACAGAAAAAACCCACTGCCCTTTACTTGTCACCTTTTCCTGTTGATTCTGAAGCAGAGTGGGGTTTCCAGAACTGTTCTCTAAGGGAGCTCCTTGATGACAAGGAGCATATTTTCCCCCTTGTATAATTGTTTACAAGGATTGAAATAATAACTATCTAGTTCAACCCAAAGACCTCAAGCAGGACAGACCTAACTATATTACTTCCTTGCTTGTGGGAAGCACAAATCCTCCAGGCAAACCTCCTCAGAGCCCTGCAAACCCAGGACAATTCTCTGCTTGGCGTTGTGAATCTCCTCTCTTTAACTTCTTAGTCAACGTAGGATTGGTGACATACCCCAGAGCAGAGATATCACTGGCATTTGGAGCCAGGTAATTCTTTGTTGAGGGGGCTGTCCTGTGTGCCGCAGGATGTTTAACAGCATCCCTGGCCTCTAGTCACTGGATACCAGGCGCATCCTCCCAGTGGTGGGATGAATAGCGCCCCAGGCATTTCCCAAACCCCGGGCGTGTGTGCGTGTGTGTGCGCGTGTGTGCGTGCGTGCGTGCGTGTGTGCGTGCGTGTGTGTGCGTGTGTGTGTGTAACCGTTCTTGCTTGAGAGTCACTGCTAACAGCCCCTCAATACACACGGCTGCTGGACAAGTCCCGTGAGCACTACTGCAGATGCACATCCAGCCTCTGTTATCACCCCTCAGGCACCTGAATCTGAAGCCTCTCAGGGCCTGGGTGGTCTCCCTGCTCACTCAGACGGGCAGCCCCAGGGGCTCTGACTCCAGTGCCCTCATGACATGAGGGCAGGTTTGTGGAAGGGCGTTGGAAAGGGGGAAAGACAGCGCTCATCCCTTTGTAGTTTTATGGGCTGAGCACTTTCTTGCAAAGGGAAGCCTCATCAAGAGTATCATACAGCTTTTCCCAGATGGAAATTGGGCTTATTGTGCCTGGACAGAAAAGAGGGATGGTTAGGGGGACATTGACACCCCTTTGTATTATTCCGCCTTCGTGTTACAACATTGCCTAGGCTGGACTTGACTCCCCTGGTGTGTTCTGAGGCGTGATCCAGCTCAGGAGCCTTTGAACTGCCAGTTGTGAAGTTCCAAAAGCCAACTACAGAGGGCGCCGCCCTAGGAGGGTTCAAGGCAGGGGTCACCAGGGCCTGGGCTGGATCTGGGATACATTAGAGGACTCAGGGGTCCCTACGTTCAGCAGCTTAGTTCCCAGCATCGTCACTGATCCTTCTCTCTAAGTGCCGAGCTCAGTGTGTGAGGCGTGCAGAGCGGAGACAAGGAGAATATCTGGGTCGTGGCCAGAAGACTGATCAGCATGGGCTGGAAGGCTGGTCCAAGCACGGGCCAGGAGATTCTTGCTTGTGCCAGTGGAACCATTGCCCAGGGAGTAGACCAGAGAGGAGGCGACGGGGCTTTTCGTGTCAGTAAAGATGAGTTGCGCCTGGTACTCTGGATGCTTGAGCCAGATAAAAGGCCCTGTGTGCCCTGGGGTCCGCTTTTCTTACTCTATTTTGTGCCTATCATTTCTTTATTTCTTGGTTCCTTCGGCGCCTCTCCTCAGCCCTGTTCACCAGAGCTGGACTCGGGCAACTATACGTTTCTGTAGTGGTGTCCGCACTTCCAAGAAGACTGCCACATGGCCACTTTGTGTCTGAGATGACTCTGGTATATATGTGAGGATATTGATTTGGAGGACGCAACTATATTTGTTGTTATTATAAATCTCGTGCCTTTGTAAATTGCCCTTTGAAACATGTGGGCATAGAAAGGTTGAAGGGACTCACTTCTTGCAAATGAATACAGTGACTTTCCATCTCTGCTCTGCCTTGCACTGGCAGGATCCTTGAAACCACAATTCTTGACCCTGTTGCCAATGCTGCTGGTTCTATTTTTAAAAAATAAATTTTGTGGAACTAATATCGGTTTACAACATCATATAACTTTCAACTGTCCAGTATTATAATTCGACATCTGTATACACTACATCAAATGCACCACCTTAAGTCCAATTTCTATCTACCATTACATAACCCCCTTGGCTTATTTCATCCAAACCCCAACTACTGGTTCTTTAGTGACCTCAGGCTCTTTGAAGGAATCCATCACAAACCATTGTCGTGGGATTTTTATTTTTAATGGCTCTGACATTATGGGCGAGAAAAAAAATGAGTGCAACAAAAAGGTTGCTACAGTGAAAAGCTACAGTGAAGAAGAGAGACCCTGGAGAGTTTTGAGGTGATGCATGTCTGAAAGCAGGGCTTGCCGGGAAGCCAGGATATAGCTGGGTGCATGTTGGCGACACCCTTCCCTGACTCGGTCGTAGTCGTAGATGCCTTCATACTGAAACTTGTTTCTTCTTGAAAACCTATTGATTTATCTTTCATTTTAGTTCACTCTGAACGTGGAGCTCAGATAGTAGATATGAGGAGAAACCCTGAGGATATTTCTCCTGAGGCTTGCCCAGTTACTCAAGTCAGTGTATCAAAATAAATGAGGAGATTCTATCGTGGAAATAGTCCTTCAAGTCACTTGAGTGTGAGCTCAAATCCTGTCACACTTTGCAAAGTTCTTCCTTTAGTGCTTGGTAAACTCAGAAGAAAATCAGGGAGATTTTCCTGCTTTCTCACAGAATGTGCTGGTTTGGGTGTGTGTTCTCTGCTGTTGGCAGAGCTCAAAGTCCAAAAAACTTAGGGAACGGGACATTTTAGAAAGATGTTCTGGGCCTCCTTCCCTCTCCTTTCTCTAAATATAGCACTCTTTTTTAGCTATGCTTTCTCCATAATGGCTTCCCTCTGGGAACTTTCTGTTTCCACTGGTAAATGCTGTGCATGAACCTGCCCAGTCTTGCTTCATCGTATCTGTCCACATCACTCAGGAATCCTGTAGTGCACCACAGCAAGATTCTCAACCGAATTGCTTCACAAATATCAGACCAAACACATAGCTTTATTCTAGGAAGTACTTCCCAGCTCAATTCTACATGAAATTCACATTTAAAAATCCAGATTTCAGCTTTCTAAGTTGTTGTATATTGGTGAGTGAATGCATTGCAGAACAACCATGCATGAAAACGAGCCTATAAATTCAGAAGGAAACACAATTCAGCTAAAGAAACCACGATACGATATTATGGGAAGAAGAGAAAAATGATACTATGGAAATAGAAAACTGGTCTCGGATCTGTCCTCCCTACCCTACCCCCCAGCTCACACAGTTGGGTAAAGTGATAAACTGGGATTGAAAGCAAGCAAGGTTATGCCATATATTGAACTCGTGAACGCTGTGGTGACCGCAAATGCCCCTTTTTTAAGGGCGCAGCCTCTGGCAAGCCCATCCCCCATGGTGTTAACCAGCTGAAGTTTGCTAGAAGACTCGGGTCTGCTGCTGATGAGTGAGCTGGAGCCAACATAAAGCTCTGAGAGCCCTGAGTTCTTATCATACTGGTGAAGATTTCCATGCACACGTTCCTCCAGGTTATCCTCATCAACCCATTCCATAAAGCTCTAAGAAGAAATTCCGAGGTCCAGTGGATTGCTAAACCCATCCACAAGCACATGGAGTGGGGAAGGGGCTTTTAGAGCTGTGACCTTAGAAAGGACCAAGATACCCCTCTGTTGTGAATGGTTCTCTCCTGCAACTTGGAGAAGGGGCGAGGTTCTCCAGGTATATAGTTCACACTAGTAATGTTTGTAAATTCTTACCTGGTAAGCAACTTAGGTCAGTCATGTGTGTTTAGAAGTGTCCTTTAATTTGTTAAAACTAGTGTCCACAGATTGTTCCATGAATGCGTTGTCAAAAGATGAAAGTTAAAGTGTGATGTTTGAAGAAAAGAGATGTGGCTCTCCCTTCTGGGCCCTAGCAATGCCTGGGGCAACTTGGTGCAGGTACTCTGCTGAGGTCTGGGTGGTTCCTGAGGCCTGACTGATTTGCTCTAATCACTTGACATTTATTTGGAGTAAAATGAAGAAAATGCCAATGCAGTGATTGTTCCCCCTTCCTTTGGGTTAATTTGCTAATTTAAAGGTTCTCTCCTTTAATCCAATTGTGTTCTCATCTGTAGATGTTAAAATGTCTTTACACTTAAGAAACAACGGTGACAGTAAATGTCAGGGATTTTTGTTTGTCTGTGGTGGCAATCCTTGACTGGCATTCCCTCAAATTGTGCTTTGTCTTGTTTTTGTAATTTCACTAGCTGGGGAATCACTGTTATGGACCCAATTGCCGAACAGGCTTTTGGGAAACACATTCTGAAATTTACCATCCTGTTTGTGTTCAGGCACAGACAGTCACTGACAACCTTTGCAAGTCCTTCTGATGCCTTTGTGCTTTGTTTAAAGGCTAATAATTAAGTGATGGTCACATCTGATCCACCCCAAATGCATTATTTGCACTTAACCATACTTTTCCTTCTGGGAAACAAAGAATCAATGGGATAGGTGGAGGTGAGTCTGGGGGCCTCCTCTAGGATTTGGGTAGGGAGTGAAGCTGATGACCAAAGCTGTGATTCCATGGTCCATGTGAAATGAATCCCGAGGAGCAGAGGTGCTGCCACACCTTCCAGGCGAGGCAAGGAGTAGCCCTGGGAGTGGAACCTGAGGCGTCATTTGATAGGCAGGGCCTGCTCGCTGGGAATGGGCCACTCTCCCTGGCTGGGAAGCAGCTTCAGCTGTGCTACAGGCTTTACCTGTCTGATGGCTCCAGGAGCCTGGGGCGCTCACTGAGGATCTGTGTCTAACCACCAACACCAACTCTACTCTGAGAAAACCTGAAATAAGATCAAGGAGAGCCAGCGCAAGAAGAATCAGACAACTGGCTTGCGACCCATAGTGTAGGGGACTGTGGGAAATTTAGACAGTCTTTTGGTGGGAAAGGGTCTATTGGACTCTGCATCAGGCAAGGACTTGAACACTAGGTCCTTGTGCTTGATCCTGCATTGTCTAGGGGGCTTTGGTGTGTGTTTTGGGGTGGGATGGGGGATATTGGCATCTGTTAAGTACCATTGAGTTCTGATATAATTACCATAATTATTGAAGTTCAAAGATAGACAGAAGCCACTGAGGCTGGGTAGGGTGGTGACAGTGGTGGTGAGGAGGTGATCTAAGATTCCTCTCAAGTGACATTGTCAGTTTCAATTGTTAGGGTGGAGGTGATGGGAGATGGATGGAAAAGAATTTCCATACTCACTGGCTACACGTTAGCCCCCTGGGACAATCATTTTCCAAAAAATTCTTTCTGGGTTGTGCTTGCATGAGCCTTCTGGAATGTTCTCTTCTGCTTGATTCCTCAGGAAATGCCCTGGAAAGCCAGTCAGGAGGCAAAAAGTGATGCTGGTATAAGATCACTGATATGGGCAGTGATTGCTTGAGGTTGTTCAGGGTAAGTATGGAGATGTGGAAAATGTGGTCAAAGGCCTCAGAGATGTAGATAAGGACAAAGGGATTTGACGTAGCCCCTAAGATGTGTCTGAAAGAGTCCCTGTCTTGTGCTACTCAGATTCACTGTAAACAAGGTTTTCTCACTTATTCTTCAAGAGAAGAGGTATATGTTCAATTAGCCATAGAGTCTGTTTCAAGGTGGTAGTTACATCTCTGAGAGGACAGAAATCAAGAGGATTATTGAAACAAATTATAGTTCCTAAAGCTGTAGCTGCTTCTACAGATGTAATTGATTTTCACCATCTTCTTTCTTCATTATCCATTCTAAAATTCCCTTTTACTCAACAATTACTAAACTGGATAATTTGCCTGATGGTTAACCTAGAAGATTTTCCTCAAGGGATATAAGCCCTTATGTTGCCTAGCTTTTATTTGGGTTATGCTAGCTGCAATTACCTATTTAGCTTTCTCACTAAAGCCTGGAATCTCCAATAATTGCCCTGGATCTCCTGGATTCTAAACATACTTTTCACTACCCATTGTGTACAAGAAACTCTGGAACTCATTAATTATGGTTAATGACTTCCATTAGTATAATTCCTTTATATTACTAGTGGTCCACTATGAAATGATCTTACAACAGTTACAACTCCAAGTTCAATGGAACCTTTATTGTGTCCTCTGCCTGATAGTTTTCCCCAAAGTAGTAAGACTTCTAACCTAAGAGTCAAAGGACACAAAGAAGGGGAGCATATACCCTACAAGTGGGATATTAAAGGAGGTAGTGAGAAAGCCCAATTCTATTTGTACTGCTGAATTTCAGAACCCATGTATCGTGGCTATTGGGAATGTAGCAGTTTGTATCACTCTTTGGTTGAGTGTGTTTCCCACATTCTAGAGGCAAGTATCCCATAACCATCTCTAGATCACGTATCAGGATCATGGAGTCTTGATCTTGAGCTGACTTCTTATCTGAATCTTCAACACATTACTATTTGTTAAGCCAAAATGCCTCTCAATGATGGGGCACATGATGAAAACTGGTACTGTATCATGTGCCTATGTTTTTGTAGCTTCCTTGGTGCTAAAAAGTTCCTTAATTTAAGAATTATTGCACCAGAACCAAGTCGATTGGTCAGGTATTCTTTACGCTATTGGTCCATGATATTGATGGAAGCACTGAAAGCAAATGCTTGTCTGGAATTGGCATCAGTCCTGGTAAGAACTATCAGGTATAGAGTTTGACTTCACTATCTTATGGATGCTGGCGGAAGATATAAGACTCCTAGATCAGAAACAAAGATGTCTTACTCCCAGTACAGCAAGCAGAATTGTTTGTCAGTTCGCCTTGCTTCCAAGTCTCAAGGAGGTATGACAGGATGTACATAGATGCCAATATTCCTCAATTATGATGCATCACAATTGTTTCATAGCAAGCAATATGTAAGTCTTTTCTTTGTCTTGGGGAACAGGGGAGGACTTTATCCCTCAAAGTTGACTGCTAAGAAATGACCTGGATAAGAATTAGGAAGGCCTGGCATTCTTAGCATTCCCAGAAAGAATGTGCAGGAATGCTCATGGTCTACAGCAAATTGCCTCTCTAACAAAGACAAAACCTTACTTCCTCTAAGGAAGAAGGGGCCAATGTTACCATCTTGCCACCAGGTGGTTTTATGACTCCTTTGAGAAATTATTCCATGTTGAGAATTCAGCATCATTGTCAGCTGCCAGAAGGTTAGCATTCACCCATAACATTGCTCAATCAAGCACTGTGAGGGAGCATGCATGTTGGGCCAATGCAGATTTCCATTCATGGTCCACTCTACAACTGCAAAGGTGGCGAAGGAGAGAGACTAGCTGGCACCCAAGAAAAATTCATCTTGTCCTTGTGGTGGCTACATGCTTCTCTGTCGTGGCCACTGTCAGGCATTTTACCTGGGTGCATGCCTCCTCATACTGTGTGCCCACACACAGCCGTCCATCTGTATAGCTTTTTGCTAAACTTCCAGTCTTCTCTTTCTGAGTCTCTTCTGATTAAAAACCTCTCTGTGATTTTAAAGGTCCCACCACAGGCATTTCTAAAGGCTTTACCCAGCAGGTAGGAAAGGCTGCCCTCCCCACCTGGCCTGGAGCACAGTCTGTGCATCACATGTTCTGAAAGGAGGTTCAGTCAAGAACTTGGGCCAGAGTGCTGGCCGGTCATGCTGTTCATATAGCTGCATCCCTAGTTCAAGTACTTCAATCTTTATTTTCTTAAAACTCCTGTATACGGTATTCTTTCTCCCATATCATTCTGTGAGACAATGTTGTTTTTCCCCATTTTGTTGACAAAATATGTTTCAAAATTTGAGATAACTCTCCCTCTGACTTAAAATTCTTTTACTGTTTTTAAACATTTCAAGATGCTTCTATTTTACATTAGCACTAGGCAAGACAAATACCAACAGAAACAGTGATATAATGCTGTTAGTCATATATTAAGGAATATTAAACAGATTGGAACTATGAAATGTTGGAAAGTGTGTGAGAAAAAGACTTCTTTATCTACTGTGAGGGCAACACAACTGAAACAGGATTTTGAGTAGCCAATTTGTCATTATTCATTCAAATTAAAATAAAGTACCCTTTTCTCCAACATTCTCTCTTTTTCTGAATTTAACACAGATTGAAAAAACAACTATCAGAATAAGGCAAAGAAAAGAAAGTACACAGAATCCTTTCAGTATCTAAGAACTGGGAGCTGTCTATATGGCAAGCATTAGAAAAATGATCATATATTATCATCCTAGATAATAAGAAAGAGATAAATCTACAGATTAATATAGCAAGTCTCTAAGACATTCAATAGAAAATAAGGAAGCCAATGAGCAATAACTAAAATACTTAAGATATGTTGTATATGTTTTGCATGTAACTATTCATGGTATATTACATAAATATGACCTCCAAATCCATCTATATATATCTTTAGGTACATAGATTGGCTGTCAATATATAGAAATATAGATCCGGAAGTATATTCACACCATTGCAAACAATGGCTAAATCTGCACGTTTTGTTTTTTTGCAATATGTATATTAACATTTTTTAAATGAGTCACAGATCTGTATTTTTTATGGTTATTCACATTCATATATTCTATTTGTGAACTTAAAACTATAGTGAGAATTCCCAGGTAATTTCTCCCCATTTGTTTGCAAACAAAGAGGAGTGATTACATCGCTGTTTCTTGGGAACTCTAGTAGTCTCGATTCTACTGTTGTCAGGTCACCCTGAGAGGAAGGCTCTGATGGCAGCAGAGCTGGCACTGTTGCAGTCCTTCCCCTGTTCCCAGTGTCGCTGTCCCCATGACTTTAAGCAGAGAGGCAGGAAGCCAGCTAGATTCCACTCCACAGGAAGTATAAGAATGACTTCTGTGGTAAAATGCAAGTAGACATAGCGCACAGTAAGCACCCGTTCTACTTTATCTTGCAAAATTTCTTGGAGTCTGTTGTGCAAGTTTTGAAACATCCCTTAACAGGGGATGTTAGGTAACCCCTAAAAGGGTTACCTCCTGTTGTTGAATGCCACGTGTCAGCCGTTCTCTTCCAGTCAAGGTTTTAGACAGCGTTCACCTACCTGCACTACATTTCCTGTCTGCCTGCCTGCGTGAGAATAGAGATATATATCTGGGGTAATCAGGATAAGGTTCTAATACAATTTTTTAAAAATTCCAAGGAGTTTCTTTCTCTAAAATGATAGTACCGGACCATTACACGGCTGGTTCAAAGCTGTGGCTTTTAAGAGCAAAGTTCTGATAATAAAAAAAAGCTCATTGAACGAGTCTAGGGATTACAATCCAATCAATTTTTGGCCAAAGTTAAACTTTTAAAAACCCATTAATCCTTGAATTATGATGCTGCTTGTCTCTTTTAATCAAACCAATATCAGGTTCCTAATGTTTTTTAAACAAAATTTTTTTGGTGTGGCTAGTATCTAAGGGATCCAGGCTGTATATAGTAGAATCCAAATAATGTCATGACCACCCTCTCTACTGATTCATTTTTCCCATGAAATGCAGTTTTATGAATGGGTAATTCATCTTAGTGGTTTGTCAATGACTTAATCCCCAGATGGTTTCTCTAATTACCATATAAACACTTAGACACAGTCAGTCTGGGACCATATAGTATAAATAATGATATTCAAAGCTTTTAGAGGAAGTGGAACAATAAATTCTAGGTTATAATGTAACGCTGATATTATTCTTCCTGCATGGTAGTCTACCGTGTACTTAGTGAAAGAATCTCTCATTCCCGGCCTCCCTGGTAACCTAGGGGTCAAATCTTGGTGCTATCACTGCTACAGCCTGAGTTCAATCACTGGTCAAGGAGCTGACCCACATATGACACAGCAGACCTCTCCTGTCGCACCCCATGCTCCCCTCAGCAGTGTATTTCAGTAGATCTGCCTGTTCTGTTCCCCACTCTATTACCTATGAATCCTCTTACCCTCCTGAACCTCTGGCCCACACCCCAGTTCTTCTATGCAAAAATAAAATTAAAATTAAAAGTTAAAAAAAACCCTCTCATTCCTATGTGATAACTGAGTTAAGGAAGTTCGGCAAATCGTGACCCTCTCTGTTGCTTCTCCAATAGCCAGTGCTTACTGCTCTTTCCATTCTAGCCTGAATGGGTGCTCAGAATCCTTCCAAAAAGCAATCCTGAGGCATCCATAAACCATCAGAGGTAGTACACAAGATTCGTTCTGTAACAGCTTCATTCTATCATGTTCTAACATAACTGTCCTATTATGCTATGGGCTGAATTGAGCCGCCTTCAAAAAATCCACATGTTTAAGTCCTCACCCCTCCAGTCACACAGAATTAACATAACAGAATTAACATAACATAATAACATAATGAGGTTATAATGAGGTCACTGGGTTAGGCCCTAATTCAATGTGACCAGTGTCCTGATAAGAGAAAATTCCAACACAAACATCTATAGAGGGAAAGAGATGAAGACTCAGAGGTGACAGACATCATTTGCTGAGGAGAGAGGCCTGGAACAGAAACCAACCCTGTTGACTCCTTAATCTCAGGCTGTCGGCCTCCAGAACTGTGAGGAAACCAATTTATTCTTTCAATCTCCCTGTCTCTGCTTACTGAATACTGCTTACTCAACAAAAATGGTGGAAATGAGTGTGAAACTTATAGACATGTATGATAATAGGAAGAAGCTACTGATTACACTCACACACTTAATGTGATTCTTAAATATGTTGACCTATAAGTCATTGATACCCAACTGTGATCTGACTGTGGGAGCTAGTTCCAATACCATAGAGAAAGGCCTCTGTAAAAGGAACAATGTCTTATGCATGTATAAAATGCTAGATCAGACTTGAACTCTTGGGATAGACCTAGCTCGTGTTTTGTTTTTGAGACAGGTGCATCAAGATTATTCACTCCCTATCTTCATCTTCAACTTTGTTCTCTGGCGTTTCCCCCTTTTTAATCCTTATCTCATTGCCTTCATGCCGACACATACCAATTCTTCCTCCCTTGTTTTTCCAGGTTAATTTTACCATGCATACCTAATCTCCTTCCTTAGAGGTAGGAAGAGATTGGGAGAGCCCAATCTCTCTTTCCTAGGATCCACCTCCACAAGGCTCCGGTGCCAGGCCAGTGGTTTTCAGCTGTGATGCACGGGACCATCATATGAGCTGCTTACCAAAAAATTCTGACACCCTTGCCCAAACCAGTCTGAATCTTTTGGCCTGGTGCCCAGAAAATGGATCCTTTCATAAATCCCCCATGTGACAGTAATGTCCAGCCAGAACTGAGACCCACTGCTCTAGCCACGCAGTACTAAGATAAACGTCCATCAGAACCACCAGGAGGGCTGGTTAAATGTAGGTTTTGGGACCCACTGCTGAGGGTGCTGCTCCACTAGGCCCCACATCCTTATAGTCAGGTGTGGAATGGCTGGGAAGACCAGAGTAGAGCTAAGCTAGTAGAGCGGATGCTTCTCTTCTAATCTGGTGGGAAGAGGAAAGCCTGTGTCCAGGCGCTCGTGCAGGGGCTCAGCAGACTGGGGAGAAATGAGGAGAAGCCCAGAACAAAGAGGAGACCCTCTGGGTGGATACACAGTCTGAATCTGAGATAGTTTCCCACCTTAAACTAAAAAAGGTGGAGCCCGGCACACGGGCTCTGCAAGTGCATTCCTGACTCTACACCCCCTGCACTCCCTGCAGGATGTTCCATCTCTGTCCTCCCCACTATCGTTTGGCTTATGGGATGAATACTTCACATTGACTGTTTGTTCCTCAGCTCACCGCCATCTTAGTGACTCTCTCAGTAAACCACCCCCGCCGTCCAGGTCACCAGCAACTTCCGTATCACAAATATAATGGGCACATTGCAGTCCACATCTTTCTTGCCATTTGCTCTATTGATCATGCCCCATGTTTGAGCTGATTTTGAGCATCATGATATATTAATCTGCTTTTTCTACTAGTAGGTCACTCTTATTTAGCCCCCTTACTGGAAATTTCATGCCAGCCTTTTCTTAAAGGTTCTCAGTCTTCTCATTGTAAAAGTCATTGTATTTATTGTTCCTAAATGTTTGCTTAAGTGATGGTCTCTTCCCATTGCTACCTTTTGGCTACCCCAGCCTGAATAAACATAAACTCAACAATTCTTATTCCAAAATTCCTTATTTTGAAGAACGGCACTAGCATTCTCTCCAGGACCCAGTAGAAGCCTGAAATATACCTTTAAATTTCTATGCCTGTCCTATCTCATACCTCATATTCAATCATATCCATTCTTTCCTCCTAAATACCTCTCATATTTATTTTCTGTTTATCACTACCATGAGGGTTAATACTAAATACTACTTAAGGTAGCTATTGCATTATATATCTTCTTGTCCCCAGTGCATAGAATACTGACACAATTTCAGGGTCATGTAAAATAGAAGAAGGTAAACAATCAATCAACCAATAAATCAATAAATGAATCCATCACAATTCAAGTTCAGCCCCTTTGAGTTCAAGAAACTTCATAACATATGTCAAATAAGGTACAAAGGAAGGTGGGGCAGTAGGGCTTATTATCACAAGGAAACACGTGGGATATAGGGAGATGAACCAAAGTAAAAATGAGAAGGAGTTGATCAGTCTGTGTTTGTTAAGTCAGCAATGTCGAAGACTCTCAACAGTTGGGGTTTCTGAAACGTCACTCTGACTCTCCTTCCAGCCTGCTGTTTTCTGGGAGTTTGCTCTGTCCCCCTCTGCTCTCCATACCTTTCCCCTGTATCATCTAATGTGCCCACTCATAGTTTCTGCTTTCTCATGACTGATTGGCCATGACTTATGGTGACCACAGTCTCACCTCCTGGCTTCCTCTAAGCATCCCTTCAATGTTAGCTCCTGCTCTAGCTGCCTGGTTCTCTCTGTACTCCCCAATTCGAGAACCTGACAGGACTGGCTCAGTTTTAAAATGCCAGCCCACTGATGACCGGCCCATGAGGAGGGGCCCAGCCTAGTCCACGAGAGTCCAATTGTTCCCACAAACCATGACCAAGTAGGACTGCATTTGGCAGGAGCTGTGGTCCTTGCAGAAACTGTGACTAACGTATAACACAGACATGTGAGCACATTGTTCCTGGGGCTATAAAACATATAAGAATTCTCAGCCCCAGGGAGAGTGGGATGGAGGCTCACCCAATGGAGTGGGAGGAGCTGCCGGAGAAGAAGCCAGCAAGGCCCATATTCACTTGAGTGTCTAGAGGGCCAGGATAGGATGGAACTGCAGACAATTAAGAAAACTTGGGGAGCCACAGCTAGGTTATTGAGGGAGGAGAGGGAAGTCCAGAGAATTTTCTACACTGCTGTTTTCCAACTCTGGGTTACCCAGCATCAAGACTCAGACACCATCAGAGATCACTGGGTTCTCTGATTTTACTCTGGCCTCCTCCAGCTGAGAGTCTTATATTTTAAGTAACGTTCTCCTCCACCCAATTCTAAAATTGTTTACTACAACATTCGAAAAATAAAAGGTATAAAAAAAATTAAAATCAGTGGTATTTTCACTACTTAGTTAGAAACTGTAGTTATTATTTCATAATTTCTTTTTCTAGTCGTTCCCCCCCCCCATTTTTCAAGCATTGAGATTTTGTGGGGCAGAGTTTTATTTTGCCTTTTTCTTTAGTTATTGTGTCATGAATATAATAATACACTTCCTAAAAGTGTGATTGCAAAACTTCCATCATAGAGAAATTGGAGGGAATTTATACTAAGTAAAATAAGTCAGAAGGACAAGACAAATACTGCATTATTTCATTCATACCTGGAATATAAAGGAACAGACAAGACTAAACCAAAGAAAACATTAGAAATCTGACTCCAAAGAGGGCGGATGGGGATGAGGTTAAGGGACGAGGAGCCCCAATGGATTGTGGTAGAAGATTCTGGGTGCTTTGGTGGTGGGCCTGGTGTGGTGACATACATCTGAAGGGGGTGAACCTAGTCCCTAAATCATAGTGTAGTAAACTACTGTTTGCACAATAAAAAAGTAATAAAAAATAGTTCATTAGAGGGCAATGTCATAATTTATTTTACATGTTATATTGGTGGCATTTAGATTGTTTCTGATTTTTCTCTATTATAAATTAAGGAGCTGAATAAAAAATTCCTAGAAATACTATCCTGCATTAAAGGACAGTATTATCTCTTGAAAACACAAATTGGATCATGTACCTACTCAGTCTAGAATTCTTCAAAATTTAACCTTTGTCCTTAGGATAAAGTTCTGATTCCTTTCGTTACCACAGGGATGCTTCATGATTGAATGAAGTTGCTCCTCCATCCTCCAAGCCAGGACTACCTGGATTCTTCCATTAATCTCCACTACTTGTCGCTTGTGGAAATATGCCTTTTGTGCCTGTAGGTGTCAGCTCATACTGCTTAGAAGTCCTTTCTCCCCCTTGCCCTCCTGTTACTGGTTTGTCTCACCCTCTAAGATCAAGCTCAACTGTTACTTATTCTAGGAAGCATCGTGTAGGGTCAGAGAAATCAGGTCTTTCCACTCTCCCACCACTGGCATAATGATGGACACCTGTGGTGCTGCGCGCATGCCTAGGTGGGCATGCGCAAATGGGCGCACCAGAATTTGGACACAGGCGTACAAGGGCGGCGTCATGAGGACGCCAGTACTAACAAACAGCATCGAGAGCAGCAGCAGCACGCCTGCAGCAAAGCAGCCAGCGAGTGAGATGTGCCAGGGGCTGGGAGGCCTGTCAGCCTCCAGGCCCTCCCCCCGCCACCCCCGCACCCATGCCTGCCATGTACCTGATGCCACCTCTGTAATAAAAGCCACCGAGGGCTCCAGGACTCTTCCTTTACCCCCCTCCCCCCCCCCACCGTCTGCTAGAACCATCCAGAACTTGCTCTGTGCCTCCTTTCTGCCACTACACATCGTATCCCTTTCTTCCCGTTTGGGTGTATGAGTCTATACCACAATACCAGTTTGGATTGCATTCTTCTGCTAGTCAGAGAAAAAATTGACCTAGAAGACTATTTAAATAGAGGAAGCCTCTGGTCAGGCTTAATAACTACAAGCTGCTAGGGACAATGTTTCCGCGATTCTCCTATCACCTCATACTTACAGCTCAAGGTAGCTGCCTTGGGCTCCAAAGAGAAATAAAACTGGCTGAGGGCAAAGAGACTGTTCCAGTCTCAGGTAGGCTTTTTTTTTTTTAAACCAGAAATAAACAAAACTCTTTTTGAAGCTTTCAATTGATTTTGACTTAGATCTCCCTCAGTGGGTGTGTCTCGCAACCATCCCAGACAGGGTAGGAGGTTCATCACCGGTTCAAGCAGTTTCTTTGTCTTGGCGGCGGTCATGCTCTCCCTCACACTGCACCACACCGCACCGCCACGCCGGCGACCGAGACGCTAGCTTTATATAGCTCGTGCATCAGCCCAGGTGCATCCACTTGGCATGCCCACCCAGGCATGCGCGCAGGTGTTCATCATTACACCAAGGGTGGAAAAACCTGATCAACCTTTACCCTACAGGGTGCCTCATGGCCACTCCTCCCTTCAAGGATGGAGGGGAAGAGGCCATTTAGTGGTCCCGTCACCGTCACCGTATAGGACGCAGAGAGGGCAGGGGCAACCTCACTGGGTTAGCAGCTACACGGTCTACACCGGTGCCCATTCCGTGTGCTCCTCCTCTCACACCCCTGTCACAGCTGACTTTCCCGCAAGCCTCCTGAAGTCAGCAGAGTGTTTCCAACCCATATCCGGAGCGCCCAGCATATATCTTGAGCACACTATTTAATACACAGTTTTTGAACAGACCATGAGTGGGTTCCTTACCGCCAAAGGGCAACTCGGCACAGGTGAGCGGGAGCTGCTTCCCTTAAGCACATTATCTGAAACTAGCAGCAATACTGGAAGGATGTACTGACCTGGTGTTTGTGAAGCAGCCAGACGCGGAGCAAGCGGGCCAGAGTCAGCGGCTCGCAAACATGGCTGCGTGTTCCCTTCACCTGGGGTTGCTTTTCTGCCTCCACGTGCTCCAGCCTCACGGTTTCAAACAGAATCTCCAGTGGGACCCACTCACGTCAGCGGTTCATCCCAGTTCTGCTTCCCTTCCCAACGCCGTGATGTCATGTTGTGGCTTAAAATTTGCCACAGAGCGGGATTTCTACCACTGCAATTGGCAAAAGCCACACATCACACGTCAGCCCTCCGCATCTTCCCCTGAAAGCTGGATGCCCAGCAGCCGCTGTTTCAAGACTCAGTGGGTGCTTCCACGGGGCGGTCACGCTAAGGCACTATCAGTCAAGCCTAAGTTCGCCTTTGCATCTGTGTTTCCCTACTATGTACATGATACTACTAAGTAGCCTGTTGGGTTCCTGTTTGCAGGGAGGCAGCCCTTCCTGGGATAGCCTGGCTTGCCTGTCTGGACCCCCAGGAGACATGAACAAGAGAGTGCTGGTGTCACATGCGTTGTTATGAGTTTCTTTGCATAGGACTTAATTGATGCTTAAAATTAAATTACTTTTCTTCAGTACTCCTTTAGCTGGTCTACAGGAGCATGCTTATTTAGTGAAGGAGGTAGGGGAACTCTGAATAATGCTGTGCAATTAGGAACCTTAATTACCCCCTCCTGAGATGATAATTCCTAATTTGGAGGCATAAATTGTCTGCGGTGTGACTTGCTAGGTCCCGACTCCCTTGTCTGGGTCTGATTTGAATAAAATGGCACCACCCTGTCTTAGGGTAGCCTCACTGTGGTACCACACACCCCACTAACTTGTGTTTATGTCCTTATGATATGCAGGATATAAATACATGCACAGACATATCTGTCTTCCCAATTTGTGGGTAGGCCATTAGACAGATGTTTTGTAACTTTCCTGCAGTGACACAGTAAGTAAATGCATTCAAGCCCAGGTGGTTCATTTCCGGAACCTGTTTTCTAAACACACCACCACTCTATTCCAAAAGTATAACTCAGACTGACTTGCCTGCATCCCAAAGATGCTTCATAATGCTCAATTCGTTCCCCTCTCTCAGGCCACATCGGCATGGTGGGATAGGGAGAAGAGTCAATGCCAACAAAACTACTACCTCCTTGGGATACCCAGGACTGGCTGGAGAAACTGGGCAAGCTTGCAATGCCCTGTGGGAACCTGCAAGTCCCAGGGAGAGAGAGGCCCTTTAAAGAGCCAGGAAATACTCGCTTTAAAAACTGGTGCAGAGGCCTTAGGGCTAAAAACTGCAACCCTCAAAGCTAGCAGCAGCGTCATCTCTGCTCTGGGAGGCAGGAGGGAGGGCTGTTCTCAGCCCTGTTGGAGAAGGAAGTCCCACCAGGATTTACTGGGAGAGCCAGGGGTGGTGGAAATTCAGGTAGGTGTACGTGCCTTGAGACTCTGTGGGAGATGGGCTCTCGGGAGACTCTGAAAAGCTCTCACCTGATTTTTGGCAAAGCTGAAATACCACCCCGAATAACTTAACAGGACATTCTTCTTAAAATGTGTTTCTTAGTTGAAAACTTTTCATGGTGATTAGGGGAAACGGAAAATTATGAACTGAATGAAAATGAACTGTGCAGAAAATAATTTAATTAGAAATTTCTAAAGAATGTTTTCAAGACAGTAAATGGACTAGGGCTAGACACTGACTAACTTACTGAAGTGAGGGCAAGTTTCTGCTCTGAGGTCTTTACATGCTAATGACTTCCTTAGTGCCTTAGAAAAGTGATGACACCCCTGCTCCCCAACAAATGGCTAAGGACAAACCAAACAACTCAGGCCTGTTGTAGGAGGGCTCTCGGAGAAACCTGTCATTTCTATTCTGTCTACTTGCATCAAAAGATCATTGACAATCAAAGTTGTAGTTCTTTATTGTTTCTGGGCTATTGTTCCTATTCCCTGTTCCTCAGGTTTTCTTTTCTCCATAGCTGTATGAAAACACCATGTGAACAATTAGCTCTTTGTGTGTTTTAGTGACCATTTTATAATGTTCCAGTCTCCACTGAGTTTCTTTATGAGAATTTCTTAAATTGGCTAAATTTCATGAGTTAATTTTCTCTGTAGGCAGCTGTTGGGGACAGAATCTTTTCCTTTACTCTTATTAGGGTTTCCAGTTATGGCCTTATAAATTAGACTAACAAAAGACAGATCAGCAAGGGAAAAACACAAATGTGTTAAGATGTTCAGTGAGGATACCTATGGGAACATTCAGATGAGTAACTTGAAGGGGTGTTTAGAACCTGGGGCTTATATAGCATCTTAACAAAAGAACAGTACACTTGTAGAGAAGTGACTAGAGAAAGGCAAGTGAACTTTTGAGTCTCTTAGGATAGCAAATTGTGGGAAGGTAAAACAGATAACTAATGGAAGACAAGGACTAATACTAAAGTTTGTTGTATACGTTCCTCTGGAGACATCTTTGGTCTGATAAGGGTCTAGGATTCTCTCTAGTGAAAAACTTCAGCCTTTCCTAGTAGAGAAGAGAGGCTTGTTTACAAATTTATGCCCAACTTTTAGGCAAACAGCAGCAGGCAGAGAGCATCTCTTTTATTTGCGTTTTCTCAATTGCCTTCAACTCAAAATAGTCAATATGCCCAAGTGACATATTTGGGATGGCACTGTCAGCTACCCTTTAGCTGGATAAACTATTCATTTCTTCTTATTTGAACCTGCTGGTTAGGGTAGGTGATTGAAATAGAACCTTCGAGAAACAAGTATCACAAAATGAATGTTACTGTTTTCTGCATCTCACTTGACCTTCTCCTTCCTTGGCAGGTAGATGGCTGAGACCCACTGTGCATCTAGGCAGAACCTGGAAGATTTGTGCCTGAGGCCCCTTCCCTCTTTCCTTACTCCCCAGCCTCAAACACTATAAAACATAAAGTGTGTTTGGGCAAAATTTCTTCTTATATAGGTGTTTTGCTCTCAATCCCCATTTTATCAACCCTGCCCCTCCCATTCTCACAATGACTAAAATCTATTTACTCCCTGTCTTTCTGAAATAGAATGAGTTAGCCATTTACCACAGACATCACTCAAGGGAACCCCAAGGAAAGAAAGGCGCTCACTCTACACAAATCTTGGAAATATTGACTTTCACATTCTCCAACTCTATTTCCTTCTCTTTAATGACTTACCTTTCAAACAACTTTCTAGTTTCCTAGATTATTTTTTAGGTCAAAACCAAAATAGCCTTACAAAATCACTTATATAGGCTGAATTAAACTTATTCATATCATTGAATGTGAGAGAACATGATTTTGTATTGGGAGGACCATGAACAGATGAGAAGAGAGACTCTAAAGATGTGATTTGTATAAAAACGATACTAATAATGGCAATTATGTGGCCTGCTTAGCAGTTATACCTAATTACCGAGCAGCTCTTTACTGATGATATATTGTGAAATGATAGCTAATTTTGCTGTAGGTTTTATTTGATTAGAATAGTGTCCTGTAAATGCAGGTTCAGCCTTCACAGTTCACTGCTCACCAAGCAAACCCATAATTTAAAAAGGTCCAAGCAGGAACATTTTATGACTTTATTTCAGGTAGGAGGATGAGGTTTTTCCCAGTGGGAATGACTGGAGGTTTTCTATAAAAGGTCACAGATTTTCTGTCCTAAATCCTTGCTACTGAAATGTGGTCGCCAGACCAGCAGCCTCAGCTTCAATGGGGAGTTAGAAATATCAGAGGCTCAGATGGCACACCAAAACCTGTATTTTAACAGGATTCCTGGGTGATTTAATTCATAATAAAATCTGAGAAGCAGCCCTGTAAAATACTCCTTCCTTCATCAAGGGAAGTGGAGGAGAAAAATGGCTGCTGCTAGCTGGTGCTGTAAGCCCAGGAAGCCAGACAATGAAGATGTCTGCCTCACTCCACTGCCTCCTCAAGCACCTCACAGGGTCCCAGGATGCTTCAAGTTTGAGGTCCCCCACAAGTCCGTTCCAACTGAAAAAAGGGAAAGTCTACAGTTGGAGAATGGGATTACTATCACAAGAGGCTACTGAAGGAAGAAATCCCACCGTGTCTCGTGTTCTCTGGAAATTTCTTTTGTATACTTGCATTCTAAGAGTCAGTGAAAAAATATCTCAGGTCAAGATGTACATTTTCTCTCCTTTAATATTAGGGCTTTTAGTGATCCCGAGTCTTAAATGAAAGCCACAGATTGTAGAGGAAATGCCCACCGTGTGAGTGAAACTTCATTGTCCAGTTTCATAAGCTGTACTCTCACTGACTAATTACACCCCACACCTCCCGGTGTCGACCTTCCACCAGGTTGTCAAGACTTTTTGTTTGTAATGTCTTTGCTTAGGGAGGAGTAAGATGATTTGTTGGAGGCATGCCTTCTGAAAAATCCGGGAAAGCTACCTCCAGCACGCATTAGTGTCTGTCTGTCTGTCTTCCCCACAACCCCACCTTTAGTAAAAGGCTAATAGAAAAACATAAAAGGTTGGGTAGAGAAAACATTCTGTAAATTCTTTCAAATGTTTTTGAAAGATTTTTTTAACCTCATTATTCAGTAATCTTCTGAAACTTGACAAAATGAGTATATTGTTATTTTATTTAAAGCAAAATGGATAAATATCCTCTTCCTTTGTTTCCGATGCATTTCCCTCCGGGAACCATCAATACCTTCCCGAAGTATGTCATGGAGCTTCAGGTATAAAGGATCCCACCATGGCTTCCCCATACTGCCCCACGTCTTGCAACTAGTTCACTCGCTGATTTTCAAATCTGTGTGACTATGAGGTGCAGTTCGTTACCTGTGCTTCGTGACGTTCCACCCCAGAGGATAAATATTTAATACTTGGTGGCAGCAGGGTCCATATTTGCTGAAATCAGCATCAATCTGTAGTTGCTATAGAAAGCAAAGCTCAGCTAATCGGAGCCCAGTGTCTGATTCATAGTTTTTTAAATGATTAATTCCACACCCATCCCCGCCCTAGCTGTTCAGTAGCAAATCATCCTTTAGTGATTTAATGAGTTAAGAGTTGAAGACATGCTGAACAGAAAGGAATATGTTATGGATTCTTCTAAATGCTCTTGGTCAGATATAACATGTTTAAATACAGTTTCATATACAGTGCAATTTATGTTTGCATAGTTTGTGAAACTCTGAAATTCATAAGATGCACTCTAATACAGAAGAAAAAAACATTCCTTAAGAAAGTCTTAAATTCGGGGCCTCCCTGGTGGCGCAGTGGGTTAAGCAACACACTATGAAGCAACCCGCAGCCACTGTAGCAGGAGTTCGATCCCTGCTGCTGGCCAGGGTGGGCGACCCACATGGCGAAGCAGACCTCTCCTGCTGTGCCCGCTGCTCCCCTCAGCAGTGTGTTTCAGTCAGTCTGCCTGTTCTGCTCCCCACTCTGTCTGGTGAATCCTCTCACCTCCCGCGACTCTGGCCTGTACCCCAGCTCTTGTATGCATAAATAAATAAATCTTTAAAAAAAAAAAAGAAAGTCTTAAATTCTTTCAAAATTTCATGAATTTTATGTATGATCCTTTGAGAAGATAGGAACCACCTGAGCTTTGTGGCAACTTCTTGATGTATCATATAAAAGAATCAAGGATTTTTAGGGAAGTTACTGTATCTAGAAGCTGGGGACATAGACAAAAGTCATGAAAACTTACCTGAAAAATCTTATAATTTAACTTCGACTATAAAGCATATACCTGTGAATAACTGATACTCAAGGGGAAGTTATTGTCCGAAACACATCACCACTCATGCAGTTTTTAAAGATGAAGAAAATAATGCAGAGATGAACAAGCAACATTATTTATCTCTGGTAGGGTAACTATTGGTTTCACCCACAGCCTATTCATGTCAGGAAAACCTTGATTCCACGGGCCTTAAAAAGGAGAATTTGTTGTACTCTGGCGCCATCTGGAGGTAGACTGTCACTAGGCAAGGGAGCAAGGCGAAGTCTTTCTTTTGACATTACTGTCGGAGTCTTGTGGTACTTTCGTCAAACCACTTTTTATTCGCCTCCAACGGGGGAATTGTGACCTGGATTTGTTTAACTAGAATGTAAGCATAATGGGATTGAGTAGAAAAGAACATGCCCAACATTAAGGATTAATGTCATGGATTTTTCTAAATGCACTTGAGCAGATATATTTTACAATCGTTTCATATATATTATAATTTCTAAATTTGCATAATGTGAAATTCTGAAAATGTATGATACACCATAAAATACAGCAAAGATTATCTATTAAGTAAGTGGTTGAAGAAATGAATTGTCATGCTCTGTTGTTCCATGAAATACTCATACCTCATCAAATACATTTTTTGTTTTACTTCCTTCTTGCGAATGCTTCCATTCATAAGATCTTGGCAACCTTTTCTTTGAGCACGGTGGTTGGGCTTGGTTAATGTTCATAGATGACTAGAGAGGAAACAGAATCGTGGTATAATTTTTTTCTAACAAAATGTGTGACTGAATCTATCTGATTGAAAACTCTTTTTGTCTTCAAGGGACACTTCCTTTAATGACATGATTTATAATGCTAACATTAGTTTTCAACAAAATGATTTTACTTTCTGGAATAATTGCTGGCCTCAAATTCATTAATTGATTTGAAATGTCTACATCCCAGACCATGTAGATGCACTTGGCTTTCAATAAAGTTCTCAAGCCCCTCCCTCCCTCCCTCCCTCTCTTTCTTTCCTTTATATTTGATTCCAATGTATGTTTTATTGATATAAAGCCAAGAGGTGATGTAGTTGTCTGGTTTGCCAGTTCACTTATTATATAGTAGGTGGAAAAACATTTCTCTTATAATTTCTTTACTGGAGAAAGGAAACTTTCTTTTTTCTTATAAAGTACTAAATACTGATTTGTCTTGGCAATTTATTTGACTAAGCAACTTTAGAGACCTAAAACAAAAATAGTTTTTTAATTTGTACCAAATAAATAGAAAGTAATAATTTTGTTGCATCTTTTGAAAAAAATGGTCAGATTTTAAAGCACAGAAAGATTTCTCCCGTCATCCATATATTGTTTTCCTTTATAAAGAGGGAGGAATGCCCATGGGATTCTGCTAAAGATCATCTATGACACAGAAGTGGCTGTGGAAGGCCTTCAGTGTCCTTGCGACAGACGAGTCCTCTGTCTCCTTTCTGGAGAGAAAGTGGGACTCACCAATACCCACGACACAGGAATGTCATCAACTTCAACTATGCATCGTAGGCATTCAACTAGGCTTTCTGAGATGATGCGGATCTCAGTATCAGTTTTATTAAATGTTCTGGTTAATAGAAATGTATCACATCAAACATAGACAGTAAACCAAAGTTTAAAGAATCAGGACACAACAAATATCATTGGTAGGATATTAAGTGTAATGGAATCCTTTATTGATCATTAAAGTCAGTAGCATTTTCTATTGCTTTGGTAATCACTCTGAATATTAAAATATAAATCTCGAAGATGTGCTGAAGTATGATATGAGATTTAGCAAATGAGGCTAGTTATTGTAGAAAAGGAAGGACATAAAGACATGTATAAGAGATGTTGTTATCATTGACTATAATTGCTGCCAGGTAGCTAACCTGAAGAAAATATTTAAAATGATAAATGTTAAATATCAATCATTTGATAGTAATATTCTTCTCTACTGTAACTATGTATATTTTAGTTTGAAGATTTATCCAAATTTGATGATAGATGCTTAGCCCTGGGAAAAGGGAAGCCAACATTTGTTTTGTTTCAAAAGAGAGTCCTACCATAATTTTAGCAGTTGTACTCTTTGGTAGTTACCCAAGCAAGTTGTGAACTTACATCCACACAAACACCTGCATGTGTATGTTTATAGTAGCTTAATTCATAATTGCCCAAAGTTGGAAGCAACCAAGATTTCCTTCAGTAGGTGAATTGGAAAAATAAACTGTGGTACATCCAGACAATGGACTATTTCTCAGGACTAAAAATAAGTGGACTATCAAACCGTGAAAAGACAAGGGACCTCAAATGCATAGTACTAAGTGAAAGAAGCTACCCACCATATAATTCCAGTTATATGACATTCTGGAAAAGGTGAAACTATGGAGACAGTGATAAGTCAGTGGTTACCAGGGAGGAATAGATGGAACATGGAGGATATTTAAGGCAGTAAAGTTAATCTGTATGTCACCATAACGATGGATATATGTCATTATTTATTTGTCAAAATCAATAGGATATAGAACACCTAGAGTGAACAGTAATATAAACTATGGACTTTGTGGGGAACTGTGATGTGTCAATGTAGGTTGGTCAATTGTAAAATGAATATTACTGTGTTGATAGTGGGGGATACTCTGCATGGGTGGAGATAAGGGGGTACATGGAAATGCTTTATATTTTCAGTTTAGTTTTCCTATTCCAAAAACAGTGTTAATAAAAATATAACACTTTAATTAATTAAAAAATTACCATGAAGCAGATACTATAACTATCCTTATTTTATGGATGTATAAACTAAATGTAGCAATATTTTAATATTAAATATATTCATGTCTTGGGCAGGTGCAAAATTAGTAGGTCAAAGAACTGGGATTTAAACAGATATACAACCCCAGAGTCTCAACTCTAGTACTGAATTCTTCTTTCCTAGTAAGGTTGAGTATCTGTTATCCCCATGTTAAAGGTGAGGAACTTGTACCCATATTATTGCAGCAATAACCTGCCTGAGATTTTTCAGCTGGTGGATAGATAAAACCTACATACATGGATGCAAGCCAATTTCATCCTAAAGCCTGTCTCATAGCCAAAGATGTGGCCAATCAAATACTAAGGCTTTCAGTCCAGAGCACAAGGGACTGAGTGGGGCAAATACCCTCCCTTTCATTCAGTGGAATGCATCACCCACCGATCACGTTAATAGGATCTGTTCCTGTCTATTCTAACCGCTTATTGCCAGTTCTTTCCGCTTCACTTAGCGCCCCCTACTGAGCACAAGCAGGATTGACGGGCTCCCACACAGATTGTGGGCCCAGCCCGCCCGCCCCCACCAACACACACAGAAACAGAGAAAGAGGGAAGCTGGAGTGGACTTCTAAATCAGAATCCTTGTTTGAGAGGCAGGAATAAATGACCATATTTGTGAGGTTTCTCTGGAGAATAAATTCTTGAATCTGGTTGGTCTGGACAAGCCAGATCACTGATTACAGATGGTGTCAAGGAGAGTGGAGGCACAGCATAACACTCCCAGGTGTTTAACAGAGAAGTGAGAAGATGGGCTGGATAGAACGTGATTTGCCTGGCTGTTTCCCTGAGGGTTGGAGGACCCTGGAGAAAGATCTGAGCGATAATGTGGGGCACACCACTGTGAGTTTAAAGATTGACGGACCTCACTCACTGCTCTGTGTGTCTGTGTGTGCGTGCATGTGTGTGAGAAGTGAGTTAGTAGTCCTGTCTGGAATTTCCTGAAATCCTGAGGAAGCTGTGTGTGGGTGTAAGTGGTGTCTGAGCGGTCTTTCCTATGATTCAGTGCCAAGGCCAGTGAGGGTCACTGTCAGAAATACCAAATGACTTCTCTCAGCAACATCGTATTTCTGTGGAGCTTGGCACAGTCACCTTCACAAATGCTTAATGAGCTAAGTTGAAGACTCTTGTAAATGTGTGACATTTTAAGCAACTATCTCTGTGCTTCATCAATAGCACAGGGTTCTACAGAGCAAACATGTTCAATACATCATGGCCAATGAAATATCTACTAGTGATATTTGAATGGATTGAATTTGTCATATATTTATATAACTGTTTAGGAACACAAACCTACTAATTATGTTTTCCTTTAAGTAAACCAACACATGGCTTATAGAGTTGAATTGTTCCAGATAAGTTCATGCATGCATGTCTCTGTGTGTGTGTGTTTGTGTTATATTCACTTCAGTAACATATAATTTAGAACATTATATAGGTTTCAGGTGTACAGTTTTATAAATGAACATCTATGTGTACTACACTATGTTTACTATCAAAATCTAGTTTCCATCCATCTCCATAAAACTGGCCCCTTTTACTCAATGTAGCTCCCCCTTCTTTCCCTTTTGATAAACGCTATTTTATTTTTATATACCTAAAAGTTTGGTTTTTTTTTCTTTATTCATCAGATGTGAGTGAAATCATATGGTCTTTGTCTCTTTCTGCCTGACTTACTTCACTAAGCCTACTACCCTCCCTTTCCAACCATGCTGTTGCAGATGCTACCGAGCAGTATTCCACTGTGTGACTACCTGAGTATATACCACTGTGTATGTCTGAATACTAGTAAGCTTGCTTTTAACTCTTGGTTATTGTGAATAATGCCTATATCTCTTCAAATTAGTCTTTTTGTATTCTTTGGGTAAATACCCAAGGTGGGATGACTGGATCCTATAGCACTTCTGTTGTTTGAGGGAGTCTTCATACTGTTTTCCATAATGGCCATACTGATTTACACTCCCACGATATGCGGGTTTCCTTTTTCTCCACATCCTCGCCAACACCTGCTGTTTCTTGTCTTTTTGATAATAACCATTTTTTAGTGAAAGTATTTAAATATAGAGGCCCAAGTAGCTACATATGCAAGACATGACAAAAATATAACTTTCACAGAAAGATCCAAATGTCAGGGATTTTCAGTTTCTTGCTCTGGTTCCTGTATTATCTGACTGTACATTTTTGACACTTGTGTTTGGCACAGCACAGCATTTGTTGGGTGTTTGCTGTAGCCAGCCACTGCTCAAAATTCTTTCATGGATTAATTCGCTTAAGTCCTTACAACTGCCCTATGAGTTGGAACTATTATTATTCTCATTTTACAGACAAGAAAATGAAAACCTGGAAAGATGAAGCCACTTCCTTGGAGACAGATGTGTGTCAGGTATCACTGAGACCTCCCTGAGCTTGACGATTTGCTGGTGGGACTCACAGGACTCAGCATGTAATCAGAGCAAGGTTCTGACTTATTGAGGTGAAAAGATGCAAGGAAAATGAGCCGAGGGAGAGGGGGTTTGGGGTGGTGCCTGGGTAAACCAGACACAGACCCTCTAAGTGCAGTCACACCAGTGTGCTCACACCCCCTAGTGAGCTGTGACCCTGAATATATGAAGTCAGGAAAGTCTGCTAAAGAATCAGTGCCCAGGGGGGTTCAGTGGAGGCTGGACATGTGGGCAGCTTCTTGCCAGTGTGTATCAAATATGTAGACTTCCAGAAGGAAAGCACATGTTTGGCAAAGTCATGCTTGCTTGGGTTAGGCACAGCTTACTGCGCTTCCCAGTTTGGGAAGTGGAGGGAGTCCTTGACATTCAAGTTCTCAGACACCCACCTTAAAAGGAGACCTTTCTAAGAATAGAAGTCAGACTTGACACATCAACACTTTCCTGCACATGTCTAGTAGGAGGAAGAGCTGGGCTTTTCTCACAGATTCTGGCAGCCAAATACACAACTGCTGTGAGCTATGGACTGTTGGAGACATCTATGAGACAGGCCTGAGAGCCTGGAACTTGCTGCCCTATAAGGACTTTGAAAGCCAAGGTCACATAGGAATTGAATGTAAACTGGGAATAAACGTGCCAGGGGCACTCCAGCATCCAAAGGTTGGGTGTACGAGGAAGAGGTTCAGTGGAACTGAGAAAGAGCAAAATGAGTCTAGAGGACAATCAAGAGGAAGTCACACCCTGCAGGGCAAGAGAAAGGTTTCGAGAAGGCTGAAATGATCAACAGGCAGGGGTAGGTCAGCCAAGAAGTCTGTGAATTGACCAAAGCGTTTAACCACATACAAAAGTTGCTTACCTTGACAAGAACTGTTTCAGTGGAACAATCAGGCAAAAGCTCGATTGGAGTGGGTTGAAGAGAACATTGGAGGAAGTGAAGATTTCAAACTTAAAAACTTCATTAAGACATTTTGCTACAAAAGAAAGAAAAGAAATAAACAGCTAGAGGAGAAAGTCTGTTTCAAAAGAGGGGTACGTGTGTGTGTGAGAGACATATACATGTTTGCATGTAGATAGGACTGGACCGGTGGAAAAGGGAAATTAATGATGCATTAAATAGAGGAGATGATGGTGTCCTATGTAGGTAAAAAGGATAGGACACGGTGTACACGTTGATTAGATCATGGACTATTTGTGCATAGTTAGAGAAGGGAAAGCAAATTATTTGGGCCCAGATGCAGGTAGGTGGGTGGATGCAGAGGTAGTACTCTGTGGAATTTACTCTGGTTGCTTCAATTTTAATTGTGCAATGGGGAGGAGAGAGTTCAACTGAGAGTAAGGAAAGGGAAGAATGTGATAGAAGATTGAAGAGGGAGGGGAGGTATATGACAGCATGGAAAAGGGCAGCAGAGTGAGCTACCTGCGAAAATATAATAGAACTGCTTGGGCTACTCAAACCTTAGATATTTGCTGCCATGAATTTCAAGTGAGACCAGTTGTCATGGTTGGTGGTTTTTCCAACCAGTCTAGCTTGCTATAGTGTTACAGGCACAGAATGAAGACGATTGTATTTAATGAGGGCTGGATTTTGCCAGGTGAGAGAAAGAAGGAGATAGCGTGGGCATGAAAGGTAGATGCAAGGGAGTTAATCTAAGGAGAGGAGGCAGAGTGTTGTGTGACAAAGTTCTAGTCCTTCCTGGTGGTCGGTGTTGCAGAAGTGCTGGGACTGGAGTCCTCAAGTGTAATTTCCCCTAAATGAGAGGTGTGTTGTGCAATACACAAAGGGGACGGGATTGACCTGAAATGTAGGCTGTGGCTTTTGTTGACTATGACTCACCTTGGTATGAGCTGCCTGGTTCCCTAACACCCCTCTCAGTTTTGGAGATAAAGAACGAGGAACAGGTTGCAGCAACTGTGTCAGATGCTATTATCCATGTGGTCTTGAACCAGATCATGCTTTCAAATGACCCTGACCCTTTACAACCAGCAGACCTGGCACCCTCTGCTCTTCCTTTGTGGGAAACAGGTTCTGAGAAGTTTGTTCATTGTTCCCGGCCAGGCGCGAGCTCCGGTTCCCCCTCTCCAGCCCTGCACCTGTCAGGGAACTTCACGCAATTTCTCTGCTTCTTACTCAGCTCAGGGTCTGTTGTCAAGCACACACCTCCGGTTCTTTGCTCTTCCTTTACTGCGGGCCTGGTGACTCAGCGCGGCTTCCCAACCCTCGAGGTTCCCTGAGGCCAGCTCCCTGCCCCTCTCCTAGTGCTAGTCATCTCTGAAGAATTAAAAATTTTGATTTTAAAAGATACACTCTATATCACAGTTACATCAAACACACTACAAGTACAGCACATATATAGTATACTAAAACTGGTATAATACAGAGATGCTAGAACCTCATGGAGTTTATGTAACTGTCTTCCGATACATGGTTTGGGCTTCTGCCCTTGATGGTGCATTAGAAACCACTCCATCTTCCCTCCTGTTTCCTCTCTTGTTCTCTCACCTGTGACCATACCCACAGCAGTTCTGACACTTCTGGTCACCAAATGAGTGGGTGTTTCTTACATCTAAGTGTTTCCCTGTGATCCCAGCTGAGTGTCTTAAAGTTTAACTCATTTCTCACGCTCACTACCTGATGTGAGACTCCACACCTACAGGGCTCTGTCTCTCCTCCACTTCAGATGCCACCTGCTGATCCTTACCCACCACTGTGTCAAAGTTGGCCACACACCGACACCCCTTGGAATCATTATTTGCTAGAACAACTCACAGAACTCCAGGACATACTAGTTTGTTAAAGGATAGGACGAAGGTGATACAGATGAACAGCCAGATGAAGAGACACACACGGTGGGTGTGGAGGATCCTGAATGCTGCAGTGTCTGTCCCATGGTGTTGGGGTGCACCATCACCCACCCAGAGCCCTCAGCCCCCACACTTGTGGGATTTTAATGGAGTCTCCACCACGTAGGCATGGTAGATCATTCTGTGTCCAGTGCCTCTCCCCACGGAAGACTAGTTTGAAAATTCCAAGCTTTAAATCATGACTCAGTCTTTCCAGTGACCACTCACCATCCAGGAGCCCACTCTGAGTCACCTTCATGGAACAAAAGGTATTCCTACTACTTTTGTCATGCAGGAATTTACAAGGGTTTTAGGAGCCCTGTGTCAGGAACCTGGATGAAGTTCAAATACATATATCTTTCTTATCATGTACTCACAGATGGGGAAGCTCCTGCCGCCAGCTTATTCCAAGGTTGGTTTTGCCTCCCTAGAGGATGGTCCCGGTGCCTCCGAAGAGCCTCTCTCATTCCAGCTCTGAGGGCTAGTGCACCCTCCCCTCTTAAGATGGGCTGCTGTGAAGACCTCATCGCCACACCCCTCTTTCTGAAAGGGTTCCTGAGCAAGTCACCTAACTTCTTTGGACCCAAATTTCCTCATCTTCGAATTGGGGAGAGTAACTGACACTTTATAGGGGGCTGTAAATGCCAGAAACCAACCTTAGTTTTCCCCCACTTTTCTCCACAGCACATCAAAATCACTCTGGAGGGCCTGCCACAAAGTCCTAGTATTGAACAATTCCAAGTTTCCAAACAAAGAGAACAGCAGGATGCAGGGTAACCTCCCAACACAAAAGAAGGAAGTAGATGCTTTGTGCTCATGGAAGCTTCACGAACCAGACTTGCTTGCATTCATCCCAGCCCCCAGCCCCCCCATCAGATCCAATATTTATTCCAAGGGAATATGATCTGTGTGTCTCCACACTCCTCTCAGAGAGAGCCAGCAGGTTGTCTGGATGACTGTATTCTAATTCCAAGGCTGCCATTAGACACGTGAGGACATTGGGCACATAGCCCAGCCTCCAGAACCTGTTCTTATCTAGAAACTGTTAGAGGACATAATCTCCTCAGTCTAGAATTTTATCTAAATCCACTGTTGGGAGCCTCCCTGGTGGCGCAGTGGGTTAAGCAACACACTATGAAGCAAACCGCAGCCACTGCACAGCACATGATTTCGATCCCTGCCTCCACGGGAGGGGACCCACATGGCGCAGCAGACCTCTCCTGCCTTGCCTGCTGTTGCCCTCAGCAGTGTGTTTCGGTCAGTCTGCCTGTTCTCCTCCCCACTCTGTCTGGTGAATTCTCTCACCTCCCGTGATTCTGTCCTGTAACCCCAGCTCTTGTGTGCATAAATAAATAAATCTTAAAAAAAAAATCTACTGTTGGTCAGAACCACGTTCAGAGGGAGGTTAAATAAACAATCTGAGCTTCTAATATGCAAAATGCCTACAGCCCTTATATTCTTGTGACTGTGAAAACAGAAACAAAAAAACAAAGTATTGGACATCTTCCTCTCTGGCTGCCTGAATCTCCGTCTTCATCATAAACAACAAGTGACTGTCTGGACCAGGTGGTGTGACCCACTGACCGCTCCAGCGGGACAAATGGTCAACGGTCTCCCTCACTCTGGGACAGCAAAATTCCCTAGGACAAAAATTAGGGGAAGGTCGGCTCAAATGTACCCCCCTTCCCCTAGTGTCACCCTTGTATTTGGGTCCAGAACCCAGTCTGCAGGTGGCAAGACATCTTAACTGACTGTGGTGTGACTTGCAGTTACTTGGGTGATGCCAAGAAAATAAACCCGAACATGGACTTGCAGGCCGTGGCTCTGAGAGAAGAAAAAGACCTCAAGGAAACAATGAAAGGAACAAGGAACACAAGAGCAGAATAAAGACAGTTTGGGGGACCGCGAAGGCCAGCGTCGGTGCTGCAGAAAGGAAGAAGATTCTGCAGTGACGTTACCTGTGGCGATGTGCAGATTTTGCACAAGAGGAAACAATGCATGAACATTGTTACTAAAGGAGCATGTGACAAGGGAAACACCCCCCCAACGCACCCCCACCTCCCCACTCCCCACCCCCCACCCCTCCTGGGTGAGAGAAGGCACAGCATTTTAAAGATCCCAAGGGCAAAAAATACAGCTGGGGCATAAGGGGCTTCAGAAATGGACAGGGAATCAGACCCAGGGTTGGGATATGAGACTTTAATCCAAGGACAAGGGAGGTCCTTAAAGACTTCAAAGATAGTGATGTGATCAGATCTCTCTGCATTTTATTTATTTTTAATGAATTATTTTTTAACTGAGGCAACATTCGTTTACGACACTGTATAGCGTTAGGGGAATAGGTTTCTATACCCCCAGATATATGTCACCACGGCACAGCCACCTCCAAAGCATCCTTATGCCTTTACAAGAGACCAATGGACCATGTCCCACTTTTATTTTATCCTCACTCTTCCTCCCTAATAACCTCAATTCTGCAGTCATATTTCTAGGGTTTGCTTTGGTTCATTTTTGTCAGTTCCTTTAGTTTGTTTCTCTATATTCCACATGAATGAAATGATCTGATGTTTATCTTCTGACTTATTTCTTGTAGAATAAGCCCCCTCGTTCCATCCATGCACTAAATGGCACGAGTTCACCATGTTACATAGTATTCATGTACACCTACCACATCTTATTAATCTGATGCTCTGTTGATGGGCACTTTGATTGTTTCCCATAACTTGGCTAATGAATAGTGCAGCAATAAGCCTAGAACTGCATCATCTCTTTGATTTTTTGCATTTTTTGATAGGTATCAAAGAATGGAATTGTTGGATCCTATGGTATTTCTACTTTTAATATTCTGAGGAGCTTCCACACTAATTTCCATAAGGGCTGGAATATTCTAAATTCCCACCAACAGAGCATGAGTTTTCATTTTCTTTCAAGTTTTCCTAGAGTTTTTCTCACAAACAACACACACACACACTTCCAGTGTGTTAGTAGTGACATCTGATATTACGTGTTTGTGTGTGTGTTATGTTGATGAGTATGGGAGAACAGAGAACGGGAAAATGACTTTAATTTTGGATCTGCTGAGTTTGAGGCTTTAGCATCAACTGAGGGAATAGGACTATTTACAGCTTTCATTAAAGAGTAGATTTGTAACTTGTGTAACTTCCCTGCTACAATAAGGCAATAGATATTGTACCGTTTCATTGAACAAATAACTATATCACTTCAGCTTTCCTGTGTTATTTTCTATTTTTCCGTAAGTATTTGGCCCTTAGTTACTCATTTAGGTTAATGTAAACTTCATGATTTCACGGGGCAAGTCCCCAACACAGCAGGTATTGAATATACAGGGATGATCACAGAGAGAAGAATTCTGAACACTCAAAAACTGAGAAGTTCCTTCTAAAACATTCCATGGCCCTCTGTAAAAGACTTTCCTCATACTTAAGAGTGTTTTTTTTAAAAAAGATTTATTTATTTATGCATACAAGAGCTGGGGTACAGGACAGAGTCGCCGGAGGTGAGAGGATTCACCAGAGTGGGGAGCAGAACAGGCAGATCAACTGAAACACACTGCCAAGGGGAGCAGCGGGTGAGGCAGGAGAGGTCTGCCGCACCATGTGGATCCCTGGCTGGCAGCAGGGATCGAACTCGTGCTGCAGTGGCTGCGGTCTGCTTCATACTGCGTTGCTTAACCCATTGTGCCACCAGGGAGGCCCCCTTAAGAGTGTTTTAAACTCAGTTTAGGAACATAAATTTGCCCACTTCCTGAGAGAAATCACAGAGTTTGGGAGGCAAGAGGAATGTTAGAACCCTAGTTCTGAAACCATAACATGGAGACTTAATTAGGGCCCAGGTATTTCAAGAATTCTGACCTCTGTATTTATTTGACTAGTTGAATATCTACACTTACCACAAGATGGCAGCATGATGTTATTTTAAAAAGATAGAAGACAAACTTTCTAGATCTGATTGAAACAAAGGGTTAGAAGAGCTTGGTAAAGCGGATTTTTCTTCTTTGTAGAATTAGAAAGAAAAGAAGGAAGTAGTTTTAGTTAAGGAAGGAAATAATGAAGGAAGGAAAGAAAGAAAGAGGAAAGGAAGGAAGGTGAAAAAAGAAAGTAGAAGAACAAAGAAAATAAGTTCTCGAACATTCAGCTAGATTACATTTAAAGAAAAGAAAATAACCAAGCCACGGATGTAGAAAATTTCCGATAGAGGAAACCAGTATTATAACCACAAGAATTCACAGCCTCAGTGTGTGAGTATAAGACATTTGACCTTATAAAAGTAGTTGTCTCTTTGGGAAACTATGAAAAAGAATTACACTTGTAGTGTTGGAGTCCTTTTAAGTCAATCTTCATTAGCATAATTATCAGTTTGCATTCATGACTTATTTTATTTAGCATCCTTCAAAGAAGTCCTCACATCGACTTCCATGTTTAATTGTGTGGGGAAATAAGAAGATTATTCAAGAAGAGAATAAAATATCCTTAGATACACCTTGGTGGCAATGCCTTGATGTGATAGAAATGCAAAGTTTGTACCAATTCCATGCTCCTAGAAGTGCTTGACCTGAGAATAATTCTTCCAGACTTTTATTTTCACCAACTACTCACGACTGACTTGGCTTGCTGTTGCTCCCTTGGAGTTACTTGCTTTCTCCCTATCTAATGAATTTGGCATGACACAGAGTTCTGGAAAGGGAGTGAGCTTAAGAAGGGTAATTGCCTTGGGCATTGAAAGTCTTTGAGACTGAAGTTTTTTTAAACTTGGCACTAGTGACAATTTGGATCAGATGATTCTTGTTTGGATGAAGGTTGTCCTTTCCTTGCCATTGTAGAATATTTAGCCACGTGCCTTGAGTGTTCCAAGTAGATTCCAGTACATCCCCCAGTTGTGATGTGCAAAAATGTCTGTAGACATTGCAATCTTTTGCCCAGGAAACTGTTGCACCTCCCCAGTGGGGTTCCCAATGATTTTGCATCCCATGAGCTTTATTAACAGAATGAAGGAAAGGCTGAAAATTCTGTTTATCATACTGTCCTGTTCGTGGCCAAATCTCATAGTGAATCATTAGATGTATATTCTTCAGTCTCTGTTAGAGATTACCAAGTACTGAATCCAGATATAAACTGAGATTATTAGAGTTAGGAAAATATTCTCTACATGAAACAAGTCAGCAAATATTTACTGTAAATAAGTGATCTTGAACAGAAACCTAGCCTTCGTGTTAGTGGGCATATAAAATAGTAAAAGAGTAAAACACACACACACACGAAAGTAAGAAAATAAAAATGATTAATGATGGTTAAATCAATATTATGTGTCATTTTTTCTATCCATTGAAAATATCCATTTTCATTTAAGTATTGCAACAACTTTATAAGGAAATACTTGCATTTATAGATAAAGAAAATGAAGTTGAGGGAAGCTCAGTTATTAGCTCAGTGTCACATTAATAGTAGGTGGGAAAGACCAGATTAAAACTCAGTCTTTCCAGCACCAAAATTTACATATGCTCTAGTACCCGGCACTCACTCTTGAGGATTTTACAGTCTAGTTGGGGGAACAATTAGAAACAAAGTTTTCTAATGTCATAGGTAGCAGGTGGTCTCTTCTAAAAGCCACAAAAATATTTATAGGACACATTGCTGTAGACTACAGTGAACTGAGAAAAGTGTTAAGATGCGATAGTCTTGACCTGTGTGTAAATAATAACAGATTAGAGAGATGGGGAGTGAGTGGTCTCTCTTCTAAAAGGGTGGTCTTTGGAGAATCAAAGTGTGATAGAGGTGACTAAAAGGACTGGAAGATTTGTGCTGAGAAAAAGAAGTAATAAGGGTTGGAGAAGGAGACCGAACAGATGAAAGAGGGCTCCGAATAGCATCGAGGTGTAATAAACCAATAGGTGAAAATGGTGAATTTTGTCCAGTTCAAATTTAAAAGGTTGAGAGATCTGGAAAATAAAGAGATTTTGGGTTTCTGAACATTCTTCATGGTGGCAACATTGGGCCAACATTTCTGTATTTCAACTCTTGGGTCTAATCAAGGAGGTGGTGTTGTCTTTATTGGGTATAGAGTCTTCAGTCACTAAAAGCCACTTCATGTCCCATTATTTTACCTCCCTCTTGCTTTGCTTAATTATCACCTAAGGAATGTGTGCTTATCTACAAGCAATGAATCTGCACCTAAATTTAGGAAGGTATATTTTCCCACAAATTAATCTGATACTACCAATTAAAAACCTATTATTAAATACCTACTATTTCTTCTAACAATTCACTGGGAATGGGAAAAAGAGTTAATCCTTCTTTTGATATTTCTCTTTTTTAAAAAAAAGATTTATTTATTTATGCATACAAGAGCTGGGGTGTAGGCTAGAAGTGTGGGGGTGAGCGGATTCACCAGGGACAGAGTGGGGAACAGAACAGGCAGATTGACTGAAATACACTGCTGAAATACACTGAGCAGTGAGTGAGACAGGAGAAGTCTGCTGTGCCATGTGGGTCAGCTCCTTGGATAGGGATCAAACCCGTGCTGCAGTGGCTACCCATAGCTTCATAGTGCTGTGCCTTAACCCACTGTGCTGCAAGGGAGGCTCCTACTTTTGATATTTCTCACATGTAAAGATATGTCTTAGACTTGTTTTCAATCCTGTCTTCTCTACTAAAATTACCTCTGGTTGATTAACCCTTTCTAGGTGCTGTGCATTATCAGTTTTTTTTCTAATATAATACTTAAATTTATTTATTTTTTTAATATAAATTTTTTAAATTTACATATATTTGACATCAATTGTAATCCCCATGTATTCCCCATCACCGTAACACCAGTGCACCATCACCTCAGTCCCCTGTGCTCCCGTCTGCCTTTCACCCTTCCCTTTTTCCCTCCCCACCAAGTGTCCCCAGTTTGTCTTTGTCTTTTCATTTTTGGTTTTTGTTTCTTTCTTGTTGTTGTTATTATTATTATTGTTCTTATTCCTTTCCTTGATCTTTATTTGGTTCCCTTATATTCCTCCTAGGGGAGGAAACATCTGGTAGTTTCAGCTTACTTCTCTGAGCATCATCCCTTCCAGTTCCATCCATGTTCCTATGAATGTGTCTAGTTTTTCATTTTTGATTGCTGAGGAGTATTCCATCACGTATATATACCACAGCTTCCAGATCCACTCATCTGTTTTTGGGCATTTAGGTTGTTTCCAGGTCTTACCTATTGTAAAGAGTGCTGCTATAAACATAGGGGTGCAG
>JAGFMF010011861.1:3757056-3776532 GCA_019455555.1 Galemys pyrenaicus
GCAGTGTAAGAGAGTTCCTTTTTCTCCACATCCCCACCAACATTTGTTGTTGCTACTTTTTTTGATATGTGCCATTCTCACTGGTGTGAGGTGGTATCTAATAGTGGTTTTGATTTATGCATTATCAATTTTGATCATTGTTGTTGAGCTTCTCATCTTTGTACAAAGGGCACCACTCTGTATACCCAGCACGCAAGTCATTTCCTGTACCCGTGCCTGGTTTGTGACATTTTTGAGTGCCTTCTGTGTTCCAGTCACCAGTTAAGAATGTGAGTGCTCATTGAAAAACAGCAAAAAGCAAGCAGATTTGTATTCCAGTGGAAGAGGTAGACAACAAATAATAAACACAATAATAAGTAAATTACACATGTTAGAAAATTGTACCTGCTAAGGAAAAATAAACAATGCAATAGAGTAAGGGGGTTGATGTCAGAGGATTGCAATTTTAAATAGAGTGGTCAGGTTTGAGAAGATGGCGTTTAAACAAAGACTTGGGAGGTGGTATTGTGGGAAATTTCCTTGATGTAATGGGAACCTCTAACTACCAGACAAATGGCTCTGTAATGAACAGAAATGTTCACGGACCAAATTAAATGCTCAAATCATAGAGATCATTGAATCAATCTAAAACACATGGTGAGCAGCAAGAGGACCGAAGAGATAAAAGTTAATATAGTTAAGTTAATGTCTATATACTACATGAATCCTGGTTCTCTCTCTCATGAATCTTGGTTCTTCCCCTCCCTCCCTCCCTCCCTCCCTCCCTCCCTCCCTCCCTCCCTCCCTTCCTCCCTCCCTCCTTCTCTCTCGCTCTCTCTCTGTCTCTAGCTATCTCTCTTTCTCTCTCTCTCTCTCTCACACACACACACACCAGTCTTCTCATTGATGGTGCAGTTATAAGGATCAGACTTGAACTTTATCTAGGGACTCAGTGGACAGCGGGTAGCTGGAGCCCACATGCTCTTGCTCCGTCAGGATTCAGGCCAGGTGCTCTTAGCCAATAGCTCTAACTCATGTGTTAGCCTGTTAGCCAGTGCTGTGCTCTTTCTGGTTCTCTTGGGCAGAACACACGTGGAGACAGAGTGAGGACTATAATACATATCACTAAGGGGGTAGCTAACTTGGCATGACATAGCTGTGAACCTGGAGATGGAATCATGGATACTTACTACTTGTCTTTTTATCATTTCTTGATAGAGATAATACTCACAATTATTCCATTCTTTTAAAATCATATATTTCATTTATTATGTCCATCTTTAATATGTCTCATTGGATACTTAACTATATTTAATATATGTTAGGAATAACGTCAATCGCATTTTTCTCCAATTGCAGAGCAGAATTGAATGTTCTCAAGTAATGCAGTAAACACACACTAACAGACTAAGGAGTGAGCCATGAGGATCTAAGAGGGAAGAGTAAACCAGGCAGAGTCAACGACAAAGGCAAATGTGTATCGTGTGTTTCCCCAGCGTGGCTGGGGTAGGATGATTAGTTAGAGGAGGCTGGATTTCACGGGCTTAAGAACTTTGTAATATGAACACAAACCCATCTTTCTCTGAGTTATACTGTCAACTTTATTTTTCTATGCTCTAGGAATAACCCTTAACTCACTAGTAGCAGGAAATCACAGCAGTGCAGTGTCATAGAAGTCAGAGTTTCAAAAACAGGTCAGCAGTGTCACCTGTCACTCAGATGACTTTAATTAACAGTAGGCTTTGGGGGATTATTAGAATGGGTCGAAGAAAAAGGCCATTGGAACTAGCAAAATTATGTCATGGGTGACCTTCAAGGGATAAGTTTTGATGAAGAAGTCAAACCAAAGGCTGAGTGTTAGTGATACAGAGGAAACATGTGGGGAGGAAATGGATGTATTACTTCCTCAGTCCCAGTGACCTTTGTGTCTCATGTTTGCTAAGATGAGCTCTCCTCCTCTGGAGGACTGGGGATCAGAAAATCAAGTACTTCCCAGCAGAGCCCCACAAACCTGGTTCCCCTGTATCAGCCTGCTGACGAAAGTATTTCCAACCAAGTTTACCAGATTCTTTGAAAGGTCTTTGAGGTTACTCATTCAAGTGAAATCTTTTACTCACTATTTTTTATGAGCTGAGGGAAAGGTAAGATTAATAATTCTATCTGATAATCATTAATTTCTAGTTTTTAAAAATCCATCATTTTGATTCCAAAGTTTTCTGCATTTTGATCATTCTCCCATCCATCCATCCACCCACCCTCCCACCCTCCCACCCTATTCTTTATCGCTATCTCCATGTAAGACAGACTTTTCCTTCTCTATAGGGATGTCCAACTCTACTCTGAACTCCAGTGCCCCCCAGTCCCAGTCCTTTATCTCCTTCTCATTGACTCAGGGAACTTGAAGATCATTGAATCCTTTATATTTCTGATCCTTGATCTCTCTATATCCAGAATAAATCCAAATTGTTTCTGTCTCCCAAAATAACACCTCTCTCTAGCCCATGTCAATTTTAGTTACCATCTAGATCACTTACTTGCTGAAACAAGCACCTTGAATGCAGAACCCACATAGACCTGTGTTGTCTTATCGTACCGCTGAAGGTCTCTCCCCCCCGTCAAAGGCACGTACGTCATCTCCCAATACCCTCATTGATTCATTGTACTTTACACTTGTTTGTTTCCTTCTTTGTCTTACTCAAAAAACCAAGTTTCCTGAGAGCAAGCTGTTTATATATTTACCTCTGTCCCAAGTATCTAGAACAATCTCTGGCATATATTTGACATTCAATGTTTGTTGAATGAGTGAATCGGTGTATGAATGAAAAAATTCTATTCGGAGACCTTTTTTACATTTGACTCAGTTAACCATGTCCTCCTTTAAAAAACCATTCTTCCATTAGTTACTCAGATAATATTCTTTCTGGTTTTCATTCTAAACCTCACTCAATTCTTTTGTGGGTTTTTAATCATTAAATGATGCAATTTCCTAGGGGTCTGTCTTTGTTCTTTTCTAAACGTTGTGCACTCTATCTTGGAAAGCTCCCCAATCACCAGTGGCTATTTCAATTTTATCTAAAGCTCCAACTTGACCTCATTCCTGTTTTCATCCCAAGTATCTCAGGACCAACTGATTAGCTTTATGAACTACCTCATGGTGACTTCAAATACAAAAGTTAAAGAAACCGGACTCATAATTCATGTCTCAGTGAAAGGCATGGCTGTTTTCCTCACCAGAACTAGAGACATGGGAGTTTTCCTAGATAGTTCATTTCTTAGGACTTTTTTAGACTGGAGTACTAAGATATATTTGAAAAGTGTCACTTACTCCCAATTTTTGTTGTTAGAGTTTGGTGGTCATGGGTGAGATGTGACATCTGTTGGGACAGGGACAGTGAGTTCTGCCACCTTCTCTTGTGACCCCTCCCTATACACATTCACATATGTGCAAGCATGTGCATGCACACACACTTGCCTGAACATACACAGAACTGTGACCTGAATCAGGACATCACAACTCCCAGGTTCCAGACCTTCTAGTCAGCCATGAAATGAAGAAATTAGCCTTCACCTACCAATAGAGAGAAGACTTGGGGTGGAGTCTTTAACTTAGACCCATGATAGTAGCTTTTCCTCCTAATCCTCCCACTTCTGCCCCAAAACTGTTCCCCCACACAGTATAAAGTGAAATAGAAAAAAAGCAGTAAGAAGGAACTAAAAATACTTTAATGATGGCAATTCCAACCACATATTTCAAAATCACTTGTTAACTTCCCCCTCTCTCTCTCTCATGGTACTGAGTCTCCCTCAACATAGGCGTGTTATTTCAGAATTGGAGTATGTTGCCTCTTTTCTGAATTGTTTTAGAGTGAGGTCAGAAAAATATTTTGACACCCCCAGCCACTAACTGCACTGTAGGGACATCAGACTAGGAAGAGTATTGGGGGACAGAGCTGGGGCAGGGCAGTAGTAATGATGGGACAGAGCTGGGGGCAGAGACAGATTTCCTGATCTCTGGACATAGAGGAGGACACAGGTTTTTTAACTTGCTCAGAGTGATATTATTTTATTACATATCTCATTTTGTTAGTGGCAGATTGAGCGGCACCCCAAGACACACCAAACGTGGACTTTAAATGGGTCTCCTATTTGCCACTTAAAGCAAACTCTTAGTGTGAAAGACTTTTAATACAAGAGAATCTTAATAGTACAATGTGCATATAGAAACAAGAAAGAATATTAGTTTCCCAGTGAAACACCCAAGTTTACCCATCCCCTTGTGGGTAAATCCCCAGACAAACAATGTGGCTCAAGATGGGGGCTATTGAGGCCTAAAGCCTGCCACATGTGTAAAGTAACTTCTGGTGGGGAATCATAAGAGAGGGACCAAAAAGGCAGAAAATCTGGGATGAAATGAACAAAATTAAAGTACAAATCAACTTAAAAGCTGCCATGATCACCCTCTCTAGGTGTCTCTCACCCATCTTTCTTTCAAGTGGCTCTACATGTCTCAACTTCATGTGTCTCCTTCCATGTCCTCTAAGTCACTGGTGCAAATCCAAGACCAAGAAAGAAGCAGACCCTTCATATGTTTCTCTGTGCCAAGTATCTCCTCCAAGTCTTTTCTTTCAGTGCTCTTCTGCTTTTTTATCCAGTTCAGTTCCAACCCTCTCCAGGTAGGTCAGAAACAAGGAACCTCCTCTTTTTAATGGGCACCACACTGTTACAATTTCAATTCTTAAAGTGGAATGGGTGGATGATACCCCTAATATATGAAGCAGGGAGACTCCAGATAATGTCAGAGTTTGGGTTACTATATTTAAGATAAAAGGAAATGACTGAAGGATTTAAACAAGGGTATCATAGAATCAGATTCAAATATTAGAAATCACAATAAAAAATAACCAGTTGTATATGCTAGGCAATGTGCCATATGCTTACCTAGGTTACCTTATTTAATTTTTAGAATGGTTCCATTATGAAGGACTCTTAATTTTCTCCTTTTTACAGATATTAAAGGTAAGACCTAGAAAGAGAATGTGTCCAACTTCTCGCAAATAAAAGCAGTGGAGCTGGGATCAATCCCAGGTTCTCTGGACTTGAGTCCATTCCAACCATCACCCTGAGCAGAACTGTAATGGAAGAAATGAATCAGACATTATGGCCAGGGTAGGCGTTGTTGCCTTATGTGACTTTCTACATATTTCCTGGTCCTCTTTTCCATCATCTGTCTGTATTGAAGCTGCCTGGCAGTCACAGGCAAGTACTCCAGGCTCTCCCTTCCTTGTGAGTCTTGGTAACGTTGCTCTGCTTCTGCAAGACTCTTCTCTCTCCATCATGGCAGCCACTCCAGCCTGTGAAGAATGCTCCTGTCCATCTCTTCCAGCCCGTCTTCTGCACATGCCTTCCGACTCCCTGGCCCAACCCTGAGGATTAATGTCATGTCCATCCTCCTTCAGCATCAACCTTCAAACATCTTCACTTTATTCGCTAAAGTCATTTTAAAAACTATGTTTACCTTGTGTATTTTCTGCCCAATATTCCAAAAATTTTCATCATAAGCTTCAATAGTGGCAAAGAATGTTATTACTTATGCATTGTGAACCATAACCTTAAATATAGCATCACATCCTTTCCTCAATGTACCCAATGGAAAATAAGAATGATATCACTCGTCTTTCATCTCAGCGCCTCCCATGTAGCCTTGAAACCAAGTCAAGGGACGCCTCAGTGAAAGAAAAGCTCAACCAGGAGAAAGCCCCTAAGGTAGTAAGATGTCCTGTCTCTTTCAGTTTTCCTTCCCTCCCTTCCATCTTCCTTTCTATCACAGTATCTCCTTGGTATTTATTCTGTAGCAGGTATTGTGGTGCTACTAAGATGCATATGACATCGCACTAATTATCTAGCACAGGTAAACAGGTATGAAAAAATAATTTGTTAAAAAGTTGTGAAGCAGAGGTGGCAGGATGGAGTGACCATATGAAGGGACGGGGAAGAATAAGATAAGCTGCTGGGAAGAGACACATGAGGGAATGATGAAGTCAGTGATCCAATTCGGGAAGCCTGGGCCACGTATCACAGCATCTACAAGGGGATGGATACTTGTCTCAGGCTCTTCCCTAGCTGCCCCAAGCAGAGCAAACACCCAAGTGCTCCTTTGGCAATTACCCTTGGCTAGTCTTATTTATAGACAGATGTGTACTATGAATTAAGAGTCAAATGACCCCTTGCCCTAAAACCTCTCTTAGCTAACTGCTTCGCTGAGTGAAGCTACTAGATTGATTAGAACAACTGCTCTGGGTAAATCAAGTGTCTAGAAGCTCCATTAGAATGCAAACAGGTAGTCTCAGACACTGAAACATTAGCAGAGACTAGCTCCGCCTACCTCCTGGGATTGCCCAGCAGCACTGCTGGGGCAGCTGAGCTTTGTGCATTCCCCCACCCTTCATCAGTGTGAGGGAGATCTGAACTGTGCCCCAGGGCACCACCCAAGCTGGAGAACTACACCAGTGCAGCACCATGAGTGCAGAGCCAGCGGGCTGCTGGGTGGAGCTGAGCCATTTTGGGGGTGAGGCATGTGGGCTCCGTTTTCATGGCAGCTGCTGTGGAAGGAAGCACTCCCTTTGGAAGGGCTTGCTTCTTTTAAGTACTGTCGTTTGTGCTTTACATGTGGTAGTTCATGGAATCTTTACTGCCCTAAGATATTATTTTAGAGATTAAAAAATAAGTCAAGGTTTAGAAGAGGTTAAGACTTGGCTAAGAGCACAGCCAGCTAGTCTGTGGCATTGGATTCTAACTGAAATTCTTGCTTCCAAGCCAGCATAAAAGCCTCCCACTATAATGGAACCATGTCCTGAGGAGGGTGAAGTTGGAAAGTAGTCTTGGCTAGCTTGTTTTTGGTAAGAAGCCAGATAGTAAATATTTTTGGCTTTGTGGGCCATATGGTTACATAGTTCATTGTTGTAGTGTGACAGCAATCATCAAGATATAGAAGTGGGTGTGGTGTCTTCAATAAAACTGTATTTACAGAAAGAGGAGAAAGGTCTGTTTTAAAGAGACTCAAAAAATAGCCCACAGACTGACCCTTCAAATAATAGTGGTTGCTTGCTAGAAGAGGAATTATCTTTAACTTAGAAGCTGGAATCACAAAGGAAAGAATTCATGGTTTTATATCTCCTTGCATTTCAGTGGTTACCTCTGGGATACCTTTGGTGTTGAGAGCGGAACAACATCTGTTAGAAATGGGAGAAGAAAAATGGAATACAAAAGCTTCCCCCACTACCTCTTTTTGGGAGGACAAGCATAGCTGAATTCTAGTCAGATAAAATGCTTGCGTAGCACACCTGCCTGGTGGTTCCCCACAGTATTAAACTAGTATTCTGGGAGGGAGCGAAACATCTTATGGACTTCAAGTTCCCTGGAACATTCATAAGAAATGCTTGTTTGGGGTTATTTCTATCAACCATCTCTGACCAATAAGGAAAATCACTCTTAGATAGTTAGAGCTGGAAGAAATATTTAGGGGTTGAAAATGCTGAGTAGTTGGCCCCAGAAACTGCACTCTGACCAAATACTGTGGAACTGATTTCTTGAGCGGCATGTAGCATGAATTCCTTGAGGTCTAAAAGAGAAGGAAGGACTTATTTTGATTCACCATAAGAACTTGAACTTAGATCTGATTTCTGTTTGTATGCATCTTTGGAAAACTGAAAAGTACTAAGAAATCTCGTTTGTGCTTCAAAATAGCTACCTGCTGGAGATTGGAAGGTCACTGATAGAGATTTATTTCTTGTGATTAAAGCTGTGCTTTCTAAGGTTCTTTACTCAGTTACAGTGTGGGTGAGTGAGTGAGGCTACTTTGAAATTAAATGTAAATATCCACCATGACTTACACATAAAGAAAAAGTATAGTTGAAAAAGTCATATTATAAAATATGGAAACTAAAGTACTGCCGTGCTTGGGTTCAAGGTTCTGTTGTTTATCTCCTTTGTGATGGAAAACAATCTCTTCTGTCAAAGTACTTTATTTCCAATTAGATAACACATTTGCATGGTTCAAAAATAAAAATAAAGTGATGGGAATATTTGTGCACTATTAGTGGAAGTGTAAACTGGTCTTATACCTGTGGAAAAAAGATTCCTCAAAAAATTAAAAGTAAAACTACTAAATGATAGTCTTCATCCAAAGGAAAAAAAAACACTAAGTTGAAAAGCTGTATTTACCGCCCTCATCATAGATGCCTATTTACAATAGTCAAAATGTAGAAAAAATTTAATTGTCCACCCATGCATGATGGATAAACTGTGGTACACACACACACACACACACAGATATTATATAGCTACAAAAAAAAAAAGAGGAAAACTGACTTGTGGCAATGTGAATGGAACATAAGGGCTCTATGCTAAGTGAAATAATCAGACAGATCAAACTAACCATAATAAAGCTTAGAAATATGACTCAGAATTGAGGCCAGAAGTGGGGTCAAAAAGGGTAGGAACAAGTGGGGAGGGGGCTCAAAGGTATATGATAAAGGTTTATGGGTATTCTGGGGTGGGTGGGGTGTGGGGATGTACATCTGAGCTGGTGTGAACCTGAACCATACGCATTATTGCCCTGAATCATATACATTACTGTGAACAGATGTTACCTCAATAATAAAATAAGAAAACCACCAAGTCAGAAAACTCAGACAGACCTCACAATATGCGGAATATAATAACAGTAACAACAACAATCAATGATAATAATGAGCTGAACTCATAGATACAGAGAACGGACTGGTGGTTGCAGGACAAAGGGGGTGGGTAAAACGGTTGAAAGGGGTGAAAATGTCCAAACGTTCACTTATTAAATAAGTACTGGGGATGTAATGCACAGCATGACAGCTATGACACAATAATACTGTATTACAATTTGAAAACTGCTAACGTGGTTGGGCCTGAACTGGGAATATGACCCCTTGCCTTATATTCTTCGGGCCATGCTATGTTTCAGGAGCTATTTCCATTCCTTCCAAGATGCTGATAACATCAGCGCTGACAACACCCTAGGGTCATTTTATATCAATAGTCTCGTGACCAACGGCCTCTAGGCTGCTTGGTGCCTTCTCCTCCCACCTGCGGCCTCCTGGGATCTAGGGAGAGTCCTATCTCTAGTCCTGGCAGCTGTCTGAGCTCCTTCCTCAGGGACTGGGGATTGTATCCTCTCTTCTCCCAGGTGACCACCACGGCTACCACCACTTTAACTACTTTCTACGAAGTCACCAAAAACTGCCACCTGGAGACTGTATATTAGCAAACAATTCTAAGTGGGTTAGTAACTGGCAGCTATGTATAGCTGAGAGCACTGTCTTTTCAGGGGTGGTGAGTGGGGGCCTCCAGCAGTTCTGGCTGTGTAGTGATCCCCCCAGGTAGAACTCTTAGAAAAGGGACCTTTGGAGAGACTCTTTTCACTTACCCTCAGTGGAGTGGTGCACCGTGTTGCTGGCTGGTAGAAGTATAAAAAGAATGGGAATTACAAAATCAATCCATCCAAGGCTCTTTGGGGTATAGTTGGAGTAACTGAAATAAATATAACCATAGGCTCATGAAAAAGAAAAAAATAGGATTGATGAGTTTTTTTGCCTTTCTGAAAATTGGATTTGATTGAATTGTGGCTAGAGAGAGGAAGATGTTTACTACCACCAACCCTTAGGGAGATTATTTGAGCCTTTTCTGGAAAGCACAGAGCAGGTTCTGTGTGGATCCAGGCAGATGGGTAAAGGAGAGTCCTGGAGCTCTCAGTGGGTTTTTCAGGATTTTAATGATCTTTGTAGATCACCTGGTGTGAGGCAACCAAGTGCAAGGCGGGCAGGGTGGGAGGGGGAACTGGGGGGCTGGGGGCTGGCAAGCCTCCCAGTACCCTGCAGCATCTACTCTCTCTGGGGTCTTCTATTGGTCTCTTCCTCCCATAGGTGTTCTCCGCCACTCTGTCTTATGCTGCCAACATATGCTCAGTCTCTCAGCTCAGCTGTGCCCACTTACCGATGCCAACAATATACTCCGGGTGTCCAACGTCAAGCATGAGTACCCCAAGCCCATGCTCCCAAGTGCCTCCTTCATTCAAGGCCACATGTGATAGCCACAGAGGCCAGCGGCTCAAAAGCCTGCGCCATCTTCATTTACCTTACAGATTTCTACAAAATGATTCTGCGATTTTCTAGCATTACCAGAAATATTTGCTATTATTATTGACTAAAACCTAACAAGATATTTTAAGTGGTTTCATTTTGTAACAACCCTGTGATCAGCATTTTGGCCAAATATTGACTCCTTATATTGCACACCTGAAATGAATATAATGTTATATGTCAATCATCTATCAATTTAAAAAGATAAACGTCAAAATTATATATACAAAATATTCTCACCACATCTGTCCCCATCCGTCTCATCTGTGTTCACCATTTTTTATTTTAGTTTTTGTTTGTTGGCTTATTGGTTTATCCTTCCAATATTTATACATGTGTACATACCACCCTCCCTGTTTCATCACACAAAACGTACCATCTGCTCTAAGCTGATTTGCACATTGTTTTCTTTACTGAACAATATAACCTGAACTTTTCTGTATATCAGTCACTGGGAATAATTTTTTTCTGCAAAATATCTGTTCATGTGCTTTGCCTGTTTTTCTATTGGGTTGTTCCTGTCCTAGTCTTCTTACATCCTGAGAGTAAGTTCTGTAGGAACTCATTATTAAAATGACCATATTTGTCAATATGACTTACAGGGTTTTTAAAAAAATTATATCATTTAATTTAATTTGACTTGTTACAGGGCTTCTGGAACCTAGTCCTTATTTGTTTTCGTACATTCCTGTTACTAAGTTAACCTGGTTCTCTGGTCCTTTTTTGTCAACTTCACTTCCTGTTATTGAGTTAACCTAGCCCTTGTTTGTTATGAAAATCACAAAACCCTGGCCAGTCAATACTTGCTTTTCTGATGCCCCACCCTGGTGATCAGCCCCCAAAACCAGCACCAGCTCCCCACCCTAGGCCAGGAGTGTGACTCAGGGTAGTTGCTGTCTCTCTCCTATTGCATGATGTGCAATAAGCTTTCCTTGCTTCAGCCTTTGGTTAGGTGTCTCTCTAAATTCCTTTTAGCATATCAGTAGTCAGACAAGAGCTTTAACAGATTGAACTTCTTGAGTTTTATGACTTCTGAATTTTCAGTCATATTGAAGGCTTCCCCAACTCCAGAGATTACAATGCATTCACTCATACTTTCTTCTATACTATTTATTACTTATTTACATATTAATTTATTTTTGTTTTGAAGTATTCGTTACAATCGAAGGCTTCTCCTGATGTTAATATAAAGTATGTATCACATTTTAGCTTTTCGTCAAGTGGGCAGCTGTCCCATCAGCTGTCCCATCATCTAATTATCATGTTCCCTCTCCCAACTAATGAGGGTGGAGCTGAGTGGGGAGGAGAAGCTGAAGAAAACTTGAAGGAGTCATGTGGAGTAGCGAGACCTGTGGAGTCCTGCTAGCCTCTCAGCTTTGCATTTGCACAGGGAGCTTGGGGGACATGGAAGAGACACATGGAGTCAAGGCATATTTGGAAGAGACACACGGGTGAGAGACACAGGAGAGGCTGACGACGGCAGCCATCATCTTGATTTGTATTTCAGTTTTGTTGCTTTCATCTTAGACTTGCCTGTCCCTTTTGCCCCCTTCTGACAGTTTCCTGCCAGAAGGTGCCTTAGACTTGTGGCAAGCTTTTGGGTTTCAGTAGCCCCATTCTGGGCTATCCTTTTTTGGCTGGGAGACTTTGGGTGTGTGATGGGGGACTATTACCCTTTCTTCTCTCTATGCACACTAATCCTATTCAAGTCCTTTTACACTAAGAGTTTGCTTTGTCTTTAGTTTGGCAGATGGCAGAACCTATTTAGAGCATGCAGATTTGGGGGACCCTGGACCTTCTGACCCCACAGTCTGTCCACTAGCATTTATTCTATTGATCTGAGAAGTCATCTTTATCACATATCAAGTTTCTGAATCTATCTGTGTCTATTTTAAAGCATTTCCCCCCTATTTTATCTTTCTGTTTATGTATCAGTCCCAGATATTTAATGACTAAGACTCCATGGAGGATTTTAATATCTGTCAATCTGAGTCTCCCCTTGTTCCTTTTTCTCTTTTAGTTTTCCTAGCTATTTAAATTAGTTGATTTTGCCACCTGAATTGTATGGTGTTATATTTACCGTGAAAATATTATATTTAGAAGCCAGCTTAGGGAGACCTGATACCTTTGTGTTGAATCTTCCTACCCCCCTAGGTTCTTTAGCTGGGACCCTATAAATTAAACTGACAAAAGGCAAATTAACAAGGGGAAAATGTTTATTAATACAGGTTGCCTTTTCACGTGGGGGGAATTCTCAGTGTAAGTCAAAAGGGTGATTAGAAAGTGGGGCTTATGTAGTATATTTAGGAAAGAACAATAAATTTGTGAAGTGACAAGACAAAGGAAAGAAGGTTCAGGCTCTTAGGGATGACAAGTAGGAGGAAGATAAATCTATAGGAGGGAATACTAAAAAAGGTAGAAACAGGTGGTAAGGTTTGCTAAGTAGATTTTTGAGCTGATAAGAGTCTAGAATTCTCACCACTGATTGAGTCAGCCTATCTTTCCTGGTAGAGGGGGAAGAGTCAGAGATATCTGTGTGTGTTTTCTTCTTTTCAACAATGTTTAGCCCCAAATCATCCTTAAGTCACTGGCACATTTTGGAGTAACATAATACTGAACCAAATACCATATACCAAAGTCTATTGTATGTTCACCAAGACAGCTTAAAAAGTTTCCTCATCTAAGTTGTATAATTTTAGTTTTTTTTCTGCATAGTTTTATCTTTTGAGATATTACTGTCATATGGTCTTTAGTCCATGTTATGTTTACATCAGTTTTCACTTAAAAATAAAACATTAAGAAGCACCATGAGCCAAACTACATATTGCAAGTAATTAATAAAGTCACTCAAAGGCAAAATGAATAAGCTTCAGAACCAATTCAGTCAACAAAATTTATATAGACTCTTGTCATTACCATGAAGTTACTATAATACCTGCTAGTTGTGTAACTTCTAAAATCTTAGCACAAAGAAGCCATTGCTATTAGAAATGGTAAAATGCTGTGGAAACTACTAAGAGACATCTTCTCTTTAATTGTCAAGTGGAGACTTCTGAGTGAGTTGCTGAGGAAATCTGACTCAGCAATTTTCTCCTCATCGGCAGCAAGGAAAGAAACAGGAGACTATCTGGAGATTGTTACAAAGGACCCCACGTTGAAGCCTTCTCAATAAAGTCTCTTGTCAGCAAATCCTAAAAAGACAAATGGACTTAAGAATCAATCCAAAAGTTTCAAAACAAGTGACCTAAGCTCAGACCACTTCCCGGCTTGACCCTTAAAATTTCCCTATTTATAATAGCCAAGTTATGGAAACAACCTAAGTGCCCAAGGACAGATGAGTGGATTAGGAAGGTGTGGTATATATACACAATGGAATACTACTCAGCTATATATATTAAAAAAAGGTGAACTCTTTTCATTGTGACTAGGTGGATGGTGGATGTTTTGGAGGGGATTATGCTAAGTGAAATAAGTCAGAAGCAGAAAGACAAATACTGGAGGGTTTCATTTATCTGTGGAATAGAGAACAAAAAACAAAGGGTGAGACAGAAACAACCCAATAAAAGCTTTAGAAATCTGACGATAGAATTGAAGGTGCCAAGTCAGGAGGGGGAAAAAGAACAAAGGAAAGCTTGGGTTAAAAAATAGTAAAGGGTCATGAGGTGAATAAAACATGAAAGATGTCTGTTTCAGAAAAAAACAAAAACAAAAACAAAAAAACCTCCATATTCACGGCCAACAGTGATCCAGTCAAAGTCACCATCATCTATAAGCTGTCTAATTAGTCTCCCTACTTTCCTTCCTGCCTTTCTAGTCTGTTCTCCATACAGTAGCCAGAAAGAGTGGTGGGGAAGAAGAGGGCTATAGGCCAGAGGTGTAGGTGGGTAGCAGTGAAAGAATTCACCAGAGACAGAGTGGAGAACAGAAAATGTGGATTTATTGAAATACACAGGAGTAGGTGAGACTAGAGAGGTTGTCTGCCCTGGGAGAGGGCCTGAGGCTCTTTTCATATTCCAGGCATCAGTGGTTGGCCGGGATAGCTGACCTTGGGTGTGTCTTGATTCATGATCCGGATTATCGGCTTAATGGCCTTGTTCCCATGGCAACCCCATCTAGTCCCCTTATTCATTCATGCCTCCCAAACTTGCCTGCTGGGCAAGGAGTAGGGGCTTAACTTTTAATCTTATTAAGTGGTACCCTGAGAGAAAGACCGTTTGCAAACATACATAATTATGACCATATCTTTTCCATGCTTAAATAAATTCTAGGGTTTCTAATTACATTGGAATGAGATTTTACCTATTTTTACCATGAACTGCAAACTGGAAACTAGAATTTGGTGGTGATCATAATGCAATATACATCCCAATATATTTATTTATATGCAGATACAGAATTGTAATGCTGTACATGTGAAATTTATAAACCATTATGTTAATTAAAAAAATTTAAAATACTCTAAAAATGTAAGTATAATTTCCCTATCCTTGACCCTGAGGGAACAAACTTTGGGACTATTCCTTGGTTGTAGACCTGGATCATGATCTTTATTCTGGAATAAACGCTCTCTTGATTATTTCTCAGATGACAGTGCAAAGCACTACTAAAAATGTAATTGTAAGAGCATTTTGTTTTCATTCTTATCTCCTCACTGCCTTCTAGTGGGAGATGCCTTAGTACCTGAAGGGCTCTCTGTTTTACAGAGGGTCTGGATGTGAGTTAAGAGGATATTGAATTGGAGGGAAATAAATTGTTCTGGTAAGAAAAAGAAGAACAATTTAGATGTCTGAGGGAAAATCCTGGAATCTCAAAGGCTAGAGCCAGATGGGCTGGAAATCGAAGGGGGAAGGACTGAGAAGGAAACTCCCTAGTTGGATAAAAGTTTTAGGATGGAATAAACATATTGCATTGGAGATCTGAATTCATGTGTTGAGAGCGAGGCCTTTTAACCTCTAACTCCCCTGTGGAATTGTAGTGGCAGCCTCAAGAGGACCCTGGGACCACCAAATGCACACACTCCAGAGGGATTCTGCCATCTACCACGTAAAGATAAAGCGTACTTTCAGCATGAAAGGTCTTTAGCAGAATGACTGTACATACAGAGGTAGGAAGAAGGCGGATGTAGTTTCTGAATGAAACACCTAAAGTTACCATCCTCTTATGGGTAAATGCCCAACGAAACAGGATTGACCCAAAGCAGGCCCACTCTGGCCCAAAAAGCTTGCCACAAGACTAAGCCACCTTCTGGCAGGGACTCACAGGACAGAAACAAAAGGGGCCAGGCAGTGTCAAAATCTTTGTTGAGAATTTCTCATTCAACAGCTTTAGCTGAGTGTGGATATTTTCTACTTTGTTAACTGCTCTACTCCTGGCGTTCAGAACAGTGACACATGTTAGGTCCTTAATAGATTTTGTTGAATGATCTACTAATAAATAAGATATACCTCCACATGTAAGTTTCTTTTGCTCTCAAGTAGAAATTTGTATCTGCTAAAATATAGGTTCTATATAAGTGGTTTTATCATGTTCAAAAGAAAAAGACAGGCCTAAAGTGGTGGTACTTGTGCTAAGTCCATCCAGACTTAATATCTAACTTAACCTAACCTAAGGGTGGTTTCAACCCTCACCCCCCTCCACCATCAGGTTTCAGATTCCCCCAGGAACGTAGTCCTAACTGGCCAGTGTGGTATTTTCTAGTCAGCACCAGTGGGCTCATCTTTTTTCATTCCCCAAAGGAAGATGAGATAATTTGTCATAAAGTGTTTACCAATTCTCCATACGCTGGTTACCTAAACCTGAAATCATTCCCTCTTCTCTTAATCTTGTCCTTTTCCTACCATACAAATCTTTCATTTTGAATAGTTTTTGAGAATACCTTTTTTGCTGAGTGGGATGCTGCCTAATTCATGAAATTTTTCTAATTCCACCTTTAAAATTAACGGGGCTGCATTTTTGTTATTTAATAATTCTCATGGTAATTATAAAAAACATATGAAAATAAATGAGGAGATGATTTTTCATTGTCTTACCTTTTCTATAGCAAATGATTTCAAGCAACCCACACATTTATCATCAAAAATAAAAAAATAAGCAAAAGTAAAACTGATACCTCAAACAATCCTAGCAGCTTGGGAAAGAAAGGAAGAATTAGGGTAACAAAGAAAGACTGCTTGGTTTTTGTTTGAAATCACTTCTTTTCACTGGCTAGTGGACACCAAATGGACATTTCATTCTTTATGAGATGCAGAGCATGGTTCAGCAGTATATTTTAGCCTAGTTATATACACATATAAAAAAAAAAACCTCACAAGTAATAAAGCTACTTGGTGTAGTCCTCACTTCTGCTCGGTGGACAGATGGCCCCTTCAAGTGGGGCTCCTGCTTGCCCTCCAGTCCCTGCTGGGAGGACAGGACACTCTCTGGGATAGGACAGATATCACCAGGCTGCATGCTGGCTGGTAACTTCCTTTATCCATGTCACTCTCTGTCCTCACTCCCTAAGTAAATAATGGCGTGTGGCAGGGAATGGGCATCACTGGGTGACCCCACTGCCTAATCATGAAGCAGGAACAAGAAAAAGCAAAATGAAATACAAGAACTGGTAAGCAAAACTCTCCTCCACCTGCAATGTAAGGCCGGCGCCCACTCTCACGAACAAAGCTTAACACTGTGCTCACTGCGGGGAAGAGATGCTTCAAATATGCAGAATGATGGACTGAAAGATGGCACAGCGCTGCTGGAAGTAGGAAAGCATAAATTCATTTCAAAGCTTTTCTGGTTCCTAGCTGATTTTATCAGTGTGCATCTCTCAACCAACAGATATGAAAAGGACAAAAAATAGTGTGGAATGGGGTGGTCAAAAATAGTTCACTGTTAAACGTGGGTCCTTCTCCTCGACAAGGTGGGGATATGCTGCTCCAGTCAGCTGCCAATTGTCAGACTTCTGGCTCTCCTGTGCTGCTGACTGTGGTGTCAGTCATTGCATAAATTATGATGGAGACTCCTGTGTTCCCTGTGCTTCACTTCTGGATGTTCTCAGTCCAGGGATATAGCCTCTGTAAATACTTGGCCCTTTCTCAAAATGCCTATCCATTTGGCTCAAAAGGCAGTTTGACCTTTCACCCCTTTCACAGAGAGCACGCTTGTGTGGATGAATGAATGTCCAACTACACATGAAAAGCACATACTAAGCTTATGTAGAAATTTGTTGAATAGCATGAATCATGCTACTGATAGCATTATCTTTAAATAAGGTTTCCTTTGCATTTCAGTAGATTTCATTAGCTAATTGATGGACTATCAATATCACATAGAACGACACGCAGTTCTCCCTCTATACATACACATACACACGTGTGTATAGTTGTTACTTTTATAGCCAAGGTTATTGTTAACCAAGCAATGTAAGATATCCGTAGAGTCCGTGTGCATAGAAGGTTATGTCATTAGATTTCATTCACTCGTAAATCTTTGTCTGGACATTACAACCATGGTACAATGCAGTCTGAATGTTGCACCACCTGCTTTGGAAGATAAAAACCATCTCACAAGGCAGCTAAGAACTCTGATTTGAACGACGTTTTCCAAGAAGTAGGTAAGACAAGAAGGGCAGAGGAGAGAAGGAGGGAGAATTAAGAGAAATGTTAGTTTCCTTTCCAATGGGACCAGGAGTTCAGCTGACTGCTGGATAAGCCCGACAGGTTCAAGCTTTACCTTAAACTGAACTGTTTGGTAAAACAAAAAAAAAAAAAGAAGAAGAAAACTTTAGTGTACAAATTGTGAAACTTGTCATGGTGATGTGAAACATTAATTTGTGTCAAAAGCCTGACAATGTAAGTCTGCACAAGTTCTGGCTGACACAAACGAGGAGTTATGCTTAAGTGCACAGCAGCTTTCCCGTGAGCCGCCTGTTTTTGGTTTTAATAAGGCTCATCTCGTCAAGTGGATTACCGGTAATTTCTTTTGCTAGATTAATGCTAGAAAACAAATGGGAACCTTGAGGTTTTTCCCCTCAAGATACCTATTTCTAATATCAAGATTGCTACAGCCGTTTGGGGAATGGAGGCATAGAGGTGTGAGAAGATAGCTAAGCAACCTACGGAGCTGATGTAGTACTCTGGTACACCAGTGTCAAGTCTCTCTAGGCAGACCCCTTCCTAGAATAAGTGGGGAAATTGAGCTCTGAACACCCAGAGTCACTTGCCTAAAACTCCTAACTGATTGTTGGCAGAGCTATGACTACTGATGTATTTAAGAATTTGTGTCTACTGTTCATTTCATCAAGCTTCCTTTAGCAGTAACGTGACACTTGTGCTTTAATATTTTTATGTGCCCGAAGAGTTAGAGTTCCTAAGGGATCATTTCCTGTTTGGGAACTCAGTGTGAATCCCAGTTGTGTTCCTTTCTCTAACCCCACTGCCTTACTTCTCATCTCTTCTCCAATCTACTTAACTTGCTTTACCAGCCCTAGTGCCACGCTGGATTCCCTGGTGCACTGACTTCTTTCTGGAATCTTCCTGAGGCCAATGAACCATGGACTAGCCTCAAGGGCTTTCTTCATCTCTCCCACAGGCAAGCAACAGCTCTGAGAATCAATCAGGGGGAAGTCGTGGGTCAGTGAAGACTCAGGGCAAAAAGGTCATTACCCCTCCACCCAGCCAGTCACCTCTCTGTCCAGGAAGTCTCCTCAGGGTTCTCACAAAGGCTATTTGAGGGCTCTGACTTAAACTTTCTTCTCTCGCCACAGACAATCCAGCCACCTATTATTTTTTTTAAACTAAGATGATACAAACCAACACCGGTGAGCTTTGTCAGTGAAATTTGTCTTCAACTTAGATGATCTACCTTTTTCCCCCTTCTTTATTTATATATATTTGACATCAGTTGTAATCCCCATGGATTTCCCACCACCATTTCACCAGTGCACCATCACATCAGTCCCTTGTGCTTGTTCTGCCCTCAACCCTCTCCCTCCCTCCTCCCCACCAAGTGTCCCCAATTTGTCCTTGTCTTTTTGTTTTTGTTGTGTTTTTATTATTATAGTTGTTGTTATTCTTTTCCTTGATCCTTATTTGGTCCCCTTATATTCCTCCTAAGGGGAAAACCACCCAGCATTTTTCTTTTGCCTTCTGACTTATTTCACTGAGCATAATCCCTCCCAGCTCCATCCATGTTCCTATGAATGCGGCTAGTTTTTCATTTTTGATTGCTGAGGAGTATTCCATTGTGGTCCAATCATCTGTTTTTGGGCATTTAGGTTGTTTCCAGGTCTTACCTATTGTAAAGAGTGCTGCTATAAACATAGGGGTGCAGGTATTCTTTTGAATCA
>JAGFMF010011861.1:3783977-3917352 GCA_019455555.1 Galemys pyrenaicus
GGAGGGAGGGAGGGAGGAAGGAAGGGAGGGAGGGAGGGAGGGAGGGAGGGAGGGAGGGAAAATAAGTAGCTCAGAAAGATAATTTGTCTAAGAGAAAGCAATTAATGCCAAGTTGAACTGAGATTTGAAATAGAGAAACCTGATTCTTAAATTCTCAAAATTTCCATCCCTTCAAATTACTTTCTAAGGGTTCACATATTGTGTGAATATAAAAATTAGGTTCATTAGTGCCTGTGGTAATGTAGTTGATGAAAAATCTAACCTTAAATTGAGCATTTAGAAATTTTAGAATGGAGAATAAAAACTGTTTTGTATAAAAGTATAAATAAAGAATATGTAAAGGAATGACTAAACTTTTTAAGATCAATATGGCTTGGAAAACACGTGACCCACAGGAGAGGATTAGGAAATTATTTAGAATCCTAACAGTGAAAATAGATTAACTCCAGACTATAGTTTTCACTCCAACTCCTTAGTGAGAAGCAATGGGAAGTTAATATCAGCTACCCTCTCTTTTGTGACTATAGATGTCAGATTCTGCTTTTTGGAGGGTAGTCTGTGGCAGAAATTAATAATTGTCCTCCACAATATCTATCCTCTCTTTTTTAAAAGGATAATGTTTCCTGAGTAAAAACTTTTATTTTGCAGCCCAATATGGCATGAACTCTGGCCTCTGGAGTGTGACTGGGGTGCTGTGTGTTCTTGCTGGGGTTCCCTCCTTGCCAGCCCCGCTCGCCAACCTGCACTTTCGTACTGCAGAGAAAGCCACTCTACACTATCTGTAGACATGACATTTGTTACACAACAGTCAGTGCCCATTATGGAACATCCACTGTATTTTGAGTCTCATTGTTATGGAAACCAAACCGATATCCTTATCTAACAAGTTCTACTCTAATAATTAAACAGAACTCTTCATTTCCCAAACATTTTGACTATGAATGTATGTGAAACTTCTCTCCCTTATTTCAATATGTGTTTTGCGACCCAACTGCTACGACAGTGAGAGATCTTTAGACAATGGGGAGACTTCATCTTCTTGGTTCCTACACTCTGCTCGGGAAGAGTCTACCAAGGACATCCTGACTGCTCATGGTCCCTTAGGAGCTGTGTCTGGTTCATTTCTTTTCAGTGAAGGACAGGAGTGAATGTGAAAGTGAAGGCACCATGTGAATAATCTTATCTTTAGTTTTGAATTGTTTTAAGCTTGAAGAGTCCAAAAAATGACTGGAAATTCTGCCATGATGTGACCTGGAGAACCCTGTAGAATGTGGGCAGGGTGTGGAGGGTGTGGGATCAGGGTTTCTCAGACTTGCCTGAGGTTTCTAGACGAGGTTCTTTAGCAGCTTCTGAAAGAGAGGCAGGCGGGGCGGGGCGGGGGGGAAGGTGTTATAGGAGAATTCCCCTGAAGCCCCTTTTTCTAAAACAAGGTTCAGAGACCACGTAGGAGGAGTCCCCCTAAACCACAAAGAAGTCTTGGTTGTAAAATTATGACTTACTGATGAGCCTATGGGGTCAAAAAGTTCAAATTCTAGGTATATTTCAGGAAAGAGGAAAAGTAAAAGGGCATTTACCCTACATTTATAGATATTCTAACAGGCTGCTACACTCAGCAAAATTACTAGGACAATTATTACAAAGATTAAAGCAAAGTTAGTTTCAGGTAGGCTCAAGAATTGGATATGAGACTGTTGAATTCTTTGTCTCCACTTCTTATTTGCTTTAGCAGAATTCAAGGGGCCAGTCTGCCCTAACAGATGCTAGAGTTAGGGAGCTGGGGTAAGGGATGTGGGGACAGGACCCAGGTCCATTAGCTCAGGCCAAAAAGATAGGGCTGGTTTTGATAAAAAGCAAGACAAAACAAAACCCAGAAATGGAAATAGTTGAATTCTGGTCTTTGTGTCATTTTGCATAAAAAAAGAAATAAAAGTGAGAAGCTGGGGGAAATAACGGGATTCAATAAAGAAAAAAGAGCAGTAAGAATATTGAGAAGGCATAATAGTATAAGAAGAGATAGAATGTAGATCTCATTGCTCTTTTTGCTTAAAGAAAGCTATTCAATAAGTTGATAAAACCCAAGGTCTTATGGTTGAACAGTCCAACAGTAGCAGCACATAGCATCTCCAAGTTCTGGACATGTCTTAGGTGAAAAAAAATTAAACAGACTTCATACCTGCCTTTAATAAGAGAAATAGCAGTGATCTAGATTAGGAAAACTATAATACTACAAGCTATAAAGCCAGTATGTAGATTGCAATATTATTTTCAACATTCTTGTTAAGTCGTACCCCAAAGAAATTTCTCATGGCTTGGATCTGATTTGAGTTAAACTACCATTCAAAAAATATGGCTAACAAATATTATCTAGTAAAAAAGCAAGTTATGCAAGAAGTCTATTTTAATACAAAGCTGCTATGGACATCCTAAGAAAACTTCTACATATCTTTATTTTTATTTTGTTGACAGGGTGTTAACAAAGGGAAAAATGGATATTCTGGAACAAATCCATATGAGTAAGCCCCACATGTAGTTTTAAGCTAAAAGTCCTACCTTACTTTTGACACAAGAAAAACTCAGGATTCTCGGAATTTTTCCCTCTTCCTGCAACCCTGTATTTATTGGCACCAGACAATGCTGATAGGAGGGCTTTCCAGATCCAGGCTGCCACCCAGTGAGGTGGTCAGGTCACTTATTTGGAGATTGAGACTTTCTCATGTTTCAGGCTGAGTGCTACATCAGTGTCCAAGGCCAGAACCACTTGAAATAAGGGAAAAGAGTCTGCTGAGTTCAGGTCGTGAGGTAATAAAACCAAACTCTGAAACACAGCAATCAAAAGTTGAGAAGCAGGAGTAGCAAAGGTGGAATGGGGTGGTAACCCAGCCAGGCCTTGACAAAAACAGTATTTGGAAACAAAATTGGAAACAGATGGCATAAAAGATTAAAAATATCCGGCACAAATGGGATTAATTAAGAAAGGCAGGGGCCAGCTGAGGGAGGAACATGTGGTCGGATGTGGATTTAAGCTTTGTTTATAAAACTAAAGGGAGCCCAAGTATTCAGAGTATAGAAATAAGCCCTTCCTTAGAAATACATACTGTAGCTGACATGCAAATCGCAGTAGGTATTGCCACTTTGTTGGGAATATTTTAAAGGTAAGATTACATGGAGTAACCCTTATATTTTGCTCATTTATAATCTTTACTATGACTTCCCTAAGAAGAAGCAAGTATAGAAAATGTCATATATAATATAATTGAATATAATTCAAGAGCTTTCAAATACATCTTTAGACTTCACCTTGTAATCTCATATATCTTTAAAATAAAAATGCATTGATCACTGTCTAAAACATTGTTGCTTTTCATTGACATCTTAATAAACTCTCTTCAAACAAAATACCCAAGAATATATTATAAAGAAAGCAGGTCCTTAAAATTCAAAAGATTATAAAGGGATAGAGAATATTGCCAGAGATTTTTTTTTTTTTTTCTCCATACTGATGATTTGAATCCAATGAACTGAAAATACTGACCCAAGGTAGATGTCGGCATTCTTGTGTAAAACAGAAAGAAGTTGAAAGTTTCATTTATTAGAACAAAAAGGAAAATCTATTTTAGGTCAAACTTGTTCAACTCTTTAGTCTAATACCATTTCCCCTAACATTTTTATTTATTGATTCTAAATAACTCCATTCAGTAGGAAATCCTCTATAGGAGCAATGAGTCTGGCTCTCTCATGGAATTAATATGACTTCAGGGTTACCAGAGTTAGCTTTTAAGAATTTCTGACTTACTTTTTCTGTAAAATGGCTTTGTTTTCTGAGGAAAAAAGTCAGACAATAAGTGCATGGAAACTATAAAACTTAATGGAAATGAAATGAATTGTTTCATAAAATTCTTTGCTTATAGAACCATGACTTGATTTTCCCAAAAACTAGTAGAGTTTTCTCTTTTACTAAAAAACAAAGGGAAAAAAACCCCAGCAAAATTTGTCACTTCTCACCGACTTATGTAGAGTTCTACTATAGATACAAATGATTTAAACCTAGCCTAGTGATTATCTTTTATTTCCCCTTTTGCTGAAGGGCAAGACTTTGGGCAGTCATTTGCTGGCAATTTCCAGTCCTTGCTTACTAACTACCACTTCAATTCTATCGAAGCCTTCATCTCTGAAAATAATACTCTGCTCCAAGAAGATATCATAAAGCTTGGCTATAAAATGAACATCTTTTTGTTTCATTTCTTTGAAAAGTGTCTTAAATTTCTTTAAATGCTTCAAGTCAAATGTTCAAGAGATAGAGAATAGAATGGAATATGAAGCCTGTCTAGATACAAGGAATTAAGTTAATTTATAAAAGAAGCCTCTTTAAGTTAAAAAAAAAGACAATTCAAAATAAAAATGGTCAAATCACACAAACAGGGAAATTCTAGAAGTGAAAACCAAATGATTAATAAATGTGAAATTAAAATAAAAACAATGAGGGCATATTTGCATCTGCTAATCCACAACTGGAATAAAAATCTCATATATTATTAGCTGGAAGTTAAAATTACTGCAATTTTTGGAACACTGAAATTCTGTGCACTAGTGTCAGAAAGGATATTTGCCCATCACTAACCTATTTGAAACACTCTTCATTGTGTGCCTGTCTGATGCCAGGGAATCAAAACATGATAAGATAAAAATAAATCTCCACTCTCATAGAGTTCAGAGTTTAATGAGAGACAGTGATAAATAAATTGCGTTGTATATAAGGAAGGGATCTGTACAATGTAAAAAAAACCCAGCAGAGTAAGGAAAATTTGTATTACTATGGAGTATAGGCTATGGCTTTTAATAAGGGGTCTACACATGTCTGGACAGAGAAATTTGAGCAGAAAGATTCAGGAATAGGAAAGAGCCAGTGCAAATACTAATACATTAAAGAAGTGGTTAAATATAATTATAAAACCAGAAAGATAAAAGTGGTTAGCAGAGGTTGGGGATGAGGAGAAACATGGGAGAAATGTTTAAGAGTATAAACGTATAAATGCTAAAGATCTAATGCACAGTGTCATGGTTATGGATAATAATATAAACACCAAACTTGCTAAAGGACTGCATCTTAATTATTTCTACTACAAAAAAGTAGAAACCATAATCATGTGACATAATAGAGGTGCTAATTAATGCTTTCATGCCTCTCTTACTGTAATATAAAATGTTCATATATCTTCATATCATTTAATGTTATATATCTTAAACTTATATAATGTTATTATATGTCAAATATATTTCAATTAAAAAGAAATCCCAAAAGAAGAATTGATAGCGATGGCTCCTTCATCTTTCAAAGTTTATAGTTTCTTTTCCATTGATTTTCTTCATTCATATATTCAACTAATGGGACCTATGTCCATGACATCTGGGAGATGGTTTGTTACAGGGAAGGGAGAGGGGTATCCCAGAACCCCTAAACCTGCCTGCTCTAAAGAGGTTATGCCATGTACTGCATTAAGACAAAACATATTCTTGTGCACAAGACTTTTAATCAAAAGGAATTTTAATACAATTAGTGTGCAACAAGAGACAAAAAATATAGTTTCCAAATCAAGCACCCAGAGTTACCAGTCCCCTTGTGGATAAATGCCCAGCCAGACCAGATTTGCCCAAAGCAGGGCCACTGAGGCCTAAAAGCCTAATACAAGGCTAAAGCATCTCCTGGTGGGGACCCATAAGAAAGGGGCAAAAGGGGTCCAGCATGTCTGGGACAGAAAGAACAAAATCAAGACAAAAGCTGCTATTGTTAACTTCCCCTCCGTACTCTCACTCACATCTGTTTCAACCAGTTTAAGACCAAGAAGCAAGCACAGCTTCTTCACATCTCTCTGCCCCACGTGCCCCCTCCAGGTCTCCTTCTGGCTCTCCATCCTGCTTTCTTCCTTCTCCTATCTTCTCTCCAGCTTTTCTACCTCCCAGCTCAGCTCCACCCTTCTTTGGTTGGGCCAGGGAACCTGGAACCTCCCCTTTTCCTGGGGACCAGTTACAGGTTGATCTGTTCATTATTAGAAAAATAGTCTCACTTTCCACCCATCATGCATGCTCCCAGAGTCCAGAGATTTTGGCAAATGTTCCCTTTTTTCCCCTCATAAATTACCCATTATTTCTATTGAAAAGAGAATGACAGTCCTCAAACAGAGGTACCTGTGCTAAACCCATGAGGACTTCATACCTGTGTTTTAACCTCCCTCCAGAAACATGGTCTTAATTGGCCAGTATGGAATTTTCTGGTCAGCACCAATGAGGTAATCTTTTTCCACTCCCTAAAAAAAGATGAGATAATCTGTCACAAGATGTTTTCCATTCCCCACAGGTAGGTTACCTACGTTTAAAATAATTCCCTCTTCCTTTCCTTTGTTCTCTTTCTACCTATAAAAATCTCTCATTTTGAATAGATTTTTGTAGTTTTTTTCCTACTTACTAGATGGGGTGCTGCCCATTTCATGAATTGTTTAAATAACACCAATGAAATCTTTAAAATTAACTTGATTGCATATGTATTTAATTTTTTTTTTTTAAATTACTACATACGATTTAGGGGAATAGGATCACACCCCTTCGATGTGAGGGAATCACCACTAAAGCACCATGTCCTTTATCACAGACTCTATTATTGGGACCCTTCCCCACTTTATTCCCACACACACCCTACCCACCCCTCTAGTAGCCTCAATTCTACAATCATTTCTAGGGTTTGTTTTGGTTTAGTTTTGTCAGTTCCTTTGTTTTGTTTTTCTACTATTCTACATGTGAGTGAAATCACGCAGTATTTGTTTTTCTCCTCGTTTATCTCACTTATCATATCGACTATGTATTTGTTACTTAACAGAGCCAACAGACCCACCTGGGAGGATAGCAGCTTGAGGAGAGTAGGGATCCTTCCTTGGCCTCCTTCTCCGTCCCCTGGGTACTGGAACACATCATAACATGTCCTGGGAATACCCCCTCCTTGGTCTAGCGGGCAGGACGGCAATGTCGTCTGCAAAGATTTGGAGTGAACCAGCCTAGCAAAAATCTGCTGCCTGTTGGCGGCCTTTCCGTCTCAACTAGTGATCAAGGAACTGGGATGAAGAAGAGGATGTCAAAGGAGTGCATCCCCGTGGTCCATTCTTTATTTTTAAAAGATTTATTTATTTATGCATACAAGCACTGGGGTACAGACCAGAGGTATGGGGGTGGGGGGTGGGAGGATCCACCAGAGACAGAGTGGGGAACAGAACAGGCAGAGTGAAACACACTGCTGAGGGTAGCAACGGACGGGCGAGGCAGGAGAGGTCTGCTGCGCCTTGTGGGTCCACTCCCTGGCCGGCGGCAGGGATCGAACTTGTGCTGCAGTGGCTGCTCTTTGCTTCATAGTGCATTGCTTAACCCCCTGAGCCACCAGAGAGGCCCACAGCGCATTCTTTAGAAAGTCAGGAAGCGGTTACCCCCCAGCAGCTGCCTTCCTCTGCACATTGATGGCATTAACTTATCTTTAGGTAACAATAACTTGGGGCCAGTGGCCCTGCCCCCCATCACAAGAATAATCACATCTTTGTTGTCAGTGTTTCACCGTTCCTATCTCTATGAACTAAATCAAACTTGTGATTGAACAGTTCTCACAGAGGATATCTGTCAGATTACTTCCTGGGCTCCAACCCTCACTTTGATTTTCTAATACAATTTTCGTCTAACTATCACTTAGAGTTTATTCCACTAAGATTGCTATCTCTCCCCTGCTGCTATTGACAATTGTGTATAAAAATTACTATATACATTTGTGTACATGTCCTTTTGTGAATATATGCATTTTTTTCTTCTTAGGCGGGGAAACACACTTTTTCTGTAAAGGGTCAGAGATTTGGGGGTCATATGCTCTCTGTCACAATTACTAATTTATGTCTATTGTAGTTCAAAAGCATTGCAACAATGGATGTCACTGTGTTTCAATGAAACCTTATTTACAAAGATGTGTGTTGGCCTGCAGACCATAGCTTATTGAACTTTGCTTTACTCTTATGTATATTTGTAGAAATGGAAATGCTGGATATTAGCATAGTTGAATGTTAATTATGGTTTACCACTTTGCAATATGGTCATACAAATTTATAGTTCACCAGCAATAATGAGAATTCCATGTCTTCACCAATACTTGCCAAATATCTTTACATTCCTTCAAACATTGTATTTTCTCCCATTTGTACATTTAGTTCCAGTAAGCTCTAACAATGAACAACAACCTAGCTTTTTTTTCCCTCTAAGAGGCCATTACAACAACTATCTGTAATGAATACCTCTAATTTTTGCAATTAATAATACTTCAGTTTATGCTTTTCTGTTATTTTAATTTGATATAGGTATATTAGAAATTGGGAAAACTTTACTGAGATACTCTAGTTTTTCATTTTATTTTTAACATAGTCATTTCTGTGCCTCACTTTCCTAATCTGTAAAATATGACTAATTTTATTACCTTTTTTTCTAAAGATTTATTAATTTATGCATACAAGCACTGGGGTACAGGCCAGAGGTGTGGGGGGGGGTGTGAGAGGATTCACCACAGAGAGCGGAGAGCAGAACAGGCAGATCAACCAAAGCACACTGCTGAGGGGAGGAGCAGACACAGCAGGAGAGGTCTGCTGCGCTATGTGGGTCCCCTCCCTGGCCGACAGCAGGGATCGAACTCATGCTGCAGTGGCTGTAGTTTGCTTCATAGTGCGTTGCTTAACCCACTGCACCACCAGGGAGGCCCATAATTTTATTATCTATTATTATTAGCCATTTCTCTGGGTTTTTATAATGTCTACCTTCCAAAAAACCCAATAGATGAACAACAAATGTTAACAAAATGATTATAATAAAGTAAATGAAAGGAAATATTACAGAACAGTACTCTAGCATAATCCTAACTAAGGTGTTAGGGGAGGCAATGTGGATTTATAGGCATTGAATTAAAAGCCCTGGAAATGCCTATTTCCAGAAACATTTAGAGAAACAATTTGGGGGAGGATGGTCTGTGATGTTAATTACCTCTTCTCCTTTGTGTTTTCAATATTTTCAAAATAAACATGCAATTCACTACATAATCAGAAAAATAAAGTACACAGTATGGCTTAAGAGGCTGCATGTACTTCTCCTGGAATCACTTTCTTTCTTTGTCCATCCTTGCCTAGAAAAAATCAGGAACTCCATTTAGCAACAGAAGTTAAGTAGCACATTAAAAAGTAAGGGATCATAATGACAAACATTAATAAGCCACAGGAACCCTCTGCCTTCACTTATGTCAGATGTGATTTTAATTGTTTTCTCCTTTACTTAGGGGGTTTTGAGACTTCATTATATTGTCTCAGAGTTTGGTGTGGAAAAAAAATGAAGAAAAACTGTCTCAAATTGCTTTGAAGGTATATAGGAAATCACTGTAAATTTCTCTTAATTTTGTTGTAAACGGCTCTATAAATGTAAAATCTTTAAAAAAAATTTTTTTTTGGCCTGGAAGTAGGTGACAGAAGTAATTTGCTGAGATGGGAAACCTGCAGTGTCAGTCAGAGGCCATCCACGGAGGCAGAAGACAGCAACTTTGCTGTAGGTAACAGACAGTTAGCAGAGGATGTGGCCTCAACATCAAGAATTCCACAGCATCCTAATGGACACCCTACATGTAGCCCCAAGCAACATAGAAATGTACTCGAGCCAGACTGCGAGGGCAGGGGCGAGCTTGGCTTTCTTTATAAAGTGATTGATGTCTCTCCTAGCTTTCAAAACAAAACAAAACAAAACAAAACAAAACAAAACAAAACAAAACAAAATTTACTACATTGCTCCTTTTAAAAATTTACTACATTTTGCTACATTGCTCCTTCAGACTATGTTCAACGGGAGAGGCACATAGGAAGTACATTTTCCAAAATATAAGCCTCTAAAAAAAAAGAAAACAAAACGTAAAACAAATACAAGCTGTTTCACAGAGAAGTGTTGGCAAAAATCCAGAAGCTTACATAGCTTTGAATGGAAGGTTGAAAAGAAAGGCTTCAAAAGAAACATTCATTTAAGTGAGAACCACATCGGCAAAGGTTCAACTTCCACTGGAGGATGCCGTCGCACCAGGTGTCACGTTTAACTCATGGTGCTTGTTGCTGACCCCGTGGGCGGCAGGAAGGAAGAGGAGTGACCCTGGCATTCACCGAAGGATGAGTTTGTCCCATAGTCTGTAGAGCAGTTGAATTCTTAGACGGCTCCACCACTGAGCTGTGTGGTGAAGGAGGGGATTTCCACTTTCAAAAATAGTCCGAGTTCAGTTAGGTTTGAAATTGCCTTTTTGGGAAGTTTGTTATATTTAGAAGCTTTTATTCTCCTCATTTCCCCTCACCCCCCAGACTTTTAAAGTCCATGTGGAACATGGTGAGGATCCACAACATTTTAGTGACCTGATTTACCTTGGGGTTCCATCTGGAATTAAGATTTTGTTAAAAATGTATGTATGAAATAAGCATTACATTGACAAAACTATATTTTAATCAAAATGCTGAAGGTGGTAAAATAAGGGACTTTTTTTCTCCTTCAGGTTTCTCTGTACTTTTCAAATGTTCTCTATTGTGGTTTTCACCACGGAGATGGCCCTGATTTGGGCAGTGGCTTTGGAGGACTAGTGTGGAAAGGGCCCTCACTTCTTCAGACTGGCTCTGCTAGTTTTTTGTTTTATTTTTTTCTAGAAGCCCTGAAGACTGTCTGGAAGCAGCAAGCCACAGAACTCTTGTCACTTGTACTTGATGTAAAAATAGAATCAGGAAAAATAAAATTCTATAATCAACCTTTTTTTTTTTTGACTTAAAAAGTAAACTCACTATTTAAAACAAAATACCTTCAGAATTCAATAGTCCTGGCAGAAAAAGTCGGTTTTCAAAGATGGGCTTTGTAAGAAGGCTTTGAGGATCACCACGACTACTTGAGTTTGAATTACGTGATGTGCATTGTTCTTCACAAAATCAAGGGCAAAGAGATCATGTATTACTGTGGATTTAATTTTGGATTTGGGGAGACTCATGGTCTACCCTGTCCGGTTTCCATTTTTTCCATTATCCCCCCTATAAAAATTTTTCCAGTGCAACACTCTGTGCTGTACCTCTCAGTATGACTATGTGGAAATGATGGGGCAAGATCAGGACAGAGGAAACGCCTCACTGTACCCTAAAGGAGTCACAGAAGTTGGCTTTGCCTCCCTTTAAAAAGTGGAAGGAAGGAAGGCAAAGAAGTCCCCCTCACCTTCTTCTAGAGCAGTGGTGCCATTTTCACTACTTGGTGGTTAGTTCCATCAAACACTTTAAAATATCTCTGTGAGCACCATCAGCTTGAAATGATCAATTCCTTCTATTTTGGCATGATTCTCCCCTCCCCCAGTATCTACAGAATAACAAGTCTTTGGGTATTTATTCCTCAACTTACTAATAATCATTTGCAGAATAAGCAAGAACATTCTTGGAGGGCAGCGTTTCTGAGTAAACCTCAAACTACCTTCCCCAGTGGATGGAATTTGGTTCATGGAAGCAAGGACAACACTAAGCCAGCCCACAGAAGGATTTCTCTCACCACATGGAAATTCCTTTTCATCTATCCCATCCTTTTCCAAGGCACATTCTAAGCTGTTGACCAGCCAATCTATTTAGGAGTTTCTGGAAGTTAGTGAAAGGGCAGATAGGAGTATTTTAATGATGCCTCATCTGTCCTTCCCCTACTCCCTGCCCTTGACCTTTGTCAGTTCTAATGGCTGTCACTGCAGCTTGCACAGAGGAGGAACTGGCAGGTCAGGAATTGCTGCTTCTACTGTAGAATCCAGGTCAGCACCCACAACTACAAAATTCTGAGGTGGTTTTCTCTCTAGCCAGAACCCCATCCCTCCTATATGTTCTAGCCTGACAACTTTATTCTGAGCTAGGTAATTTTTTCCCCAGAAGGCTACTTATATTTATTTTTCCAGAGGGTTACCTATAGTATCAGCAAAGCTCCCGGCACACAGGAAGTAACCAGTGACTATTTCTGGGAAGTAGGGGAAAGGGGACTTGAAGGAGAGAAAACTGGGGTGTTTGGGGAATAAAGCATCACCTGGAAATTGTTGGAAAACCCCCGAGACAGGACACTGCAGGAGCGCTAAGAATAGTGTGAGAAAAGCAGAGTGAGGTCTCCTGAGGGTACCAATATAGAAACTTGGCCGATTATGGTGCCATTCTAGGATGTGGTTACCCATTTTGCAAAGTGAGGTATACTTGAATACTGTGGGTTAAATGATTTCTAAAGCTCCTTCCATCTTTACATTTCATCAAGATGAATTGCAGCAAAGTTTCCATTCAACACAGTAAATGCTCTTAGAGAATAAAGTGGGTTTGGGGGAGGCTGGAATATTGATAGCAGTTGGTGAATGACACTAGAAAGACTGAGGAGTGGCCCAGAGGGGTGAGGGAAGGTGGGCTTCTAGTTCTACTTTCCATTCTGTCTTTGCTGGCTGTATCCTTTTATGACTCTGAAGCATTCTGAATTATTAAATGTAAAGTCCATACCTTATTGGTCTAGACTGTGGAGTCTGTGAGGCTCACCCAACATTACAAATGTGAATATCCTAGTTCAGTGCTAGGCACATGGCTGAGAATCTGTTGTCTGCTGCAATGAAGCACATGAGGATGGAATCACAGATGAAGGAAGGAGGGGAGCACACTGGAGACTTTAAAGACACTGTGACTTGAAAAAAATCACCACCAGAAGTAGCTGCTCAGACCATGAAGCAGCCAGTATAAATCATTATCAGAAATACATTCCTCAGGTCAGGTGCCTGTATTCAATAACACTAATTCTACCTTAATTTAAAAAAATCATATTTTGTTGATCATTTTTATTTTTATTTCTTAAAGTACTGTGTACAATATCTATCTTGATGCCTAAGTTTTGAGTCACATTTAAATTTTTCAGTCTTTTGTCTTTCCCTGCCCAAAACAAAGCTGAAGACTTCCTTAGTTCTAACAGTCAATGTTTAGCACCTAGTAAATGGGTACAGAATGTTGAAGGGCAACTGGGTATGCCACCTCAAAATAGGACACTTTGGCATAAGAATCCTTTGCAGCTGAAGGCATTTGAATTCCTGGAATCCATTTCTTTTTGCCAAAAAGCAGAGCCTCACAAAATAACTCATTTGTTATAATTCCGTCCCGAGGAACAATCTTGCTTCTGGCAGACATGAAATCTATTGACATGACACCCACATAAGCATCTCACAAATTATCATACTTCTCATCTCTTCTCCCAATGGCCTCTTTATCTTTCCAGAAGTTCACTTTTCCATGAATGTCCTCTCTCCTTGTACCTTCCCTTTACTTACTTAGATGTATAGACCCCAAGTTCTAGCCACTCTTTAATTTAGTCATCACTGACTGCTCCCACATGTAAGTACAGTGCACATGTTAATAAGCTTCTGTTTGTTTTTCTCTCATTTGTCTGCCTTTTGAAATTTCAATTTATATGATCCCAGCTGGAGAACGTGAGATGAATAGAAGGAAAAGATTTTTTTCTCCCCTACAAAGCTAAGACCCATCTTAATGTTGACAACAGCAAGAAGAGAAGGAAATGTGTCTTTTTCCTACTGACTATGAAAGGAAGTCAGAAAATAAGAAACACGGCTGTGTCCTAGCTCCCACTTCCCATAAAATCAGAAGCTAGGCCGCTTAAAGCCCAGGACGAACAACTTCAAGAACAAAATCAAGTAAGTCTTTATAAGAATGCCAGGCCTGAGAAGACTCCAAAAGGACTTTCTGACTTGAAGAAGGGAAGTGAATGTTTTATGGGGCTTCACAGGAGGGGTAGGGCAGAAGTTCAGCTAGCTTCATGGGTAGGGGGTCAATGACAGTTCTTTGAAGGAGTAATTGTTCTTATAGATTCCAGCTATTGGCCAATTTGTATTTTATCAAAGGGAAGAGAGAGGAACAGTTAGGGGCTATACTCAAGTGCTAAAGTGGGTGGAAGAATATCTCAGAAGGAAAGGACAGGCAAAGGTTGCTGTGGATGATGCCCAGCCCTCAGGGGTCTTCACATAGGATCCTTCACCCACTGGCATGCGGTCTAGCAGGTTGGAGCAGGTAATCTGACATTTCCATAGAGGCTCTGCTTATTGCCTTATAGCTAGAGGGCTCAGCTGGGAGGAGGGGATGGATAGCTTATACTGTCTTAGAAGTTTGAGTTTCTCTTGGGCTTTCTCCAAGTCAATACCACCATTTACAGCCAAGATGGTAGACACCAGGGACAACAACAAATTCCCAAACACTTACTCTCAGGCCCTGTGCTGGAGCTGGTGGCTAATCACAAGGGCTGTGACCAAAGAGATGAACATAGTGGGAGCCAGGCTTTGCTGCCTTCATGCAGCATGTGAAAAGTTTCATATGCAGTAGTTAGTTTTGATTCTCACTACCATATAGTGGGTAAAGCAACAACTTTTAGCCATTCCTATTGTGTTTGAAAAAAAAAAAAAAACCATTAAGTGGTTAACTGGTTTACCTATTACCGTTCACCTGGTCAATGAGAACTTGGAAAACTGAGTTTTTAAGCTTTCATTTTTCAGTTATTTCTAGAAGAGCACAGAGTGGGTGAATTCTCAAACTAGGGACACCTTTGACCCTATAAAAATGCTCTTTCATTCAGTCTTCATTATGGGGCTTTTGTTGTCAAGATTGGCAGACATATGCCCCCTCACCCACTCAAGCAGGCCAGAAAAAGGCCAGTTACTTGGGCTCTCAAGTCAGTTCTCAAGGACCAGAGACCACTAAAGCTTTCTTTCCTCTTCCCCCTCTTACCTTCATTTCAATAAAATGTAAACATCTGTTATTCTACTACTGACCACCAAATAAATAGGTGGTTGGCCTTTGTGGTCTAATCCTGACTCTATCAGAGAGGAAATGCAATGGAGGAAAATCCCCAATGTGTCCCAGATAGTATGTAAAATTATTTATTAAATGATAAAATATCATCTCAATGCCAAGAACATCCCTAGCATAATCATTATTATCAATAGGTGTTGGAATTTTAAGGAAACTATAGACTTTTCTTTTTCAGGAAACTTGTGTAAAGGGAGGAGACAGGGAGACTCACTCATAAACAGACAATCTCTATATTCTCTGGTTGCTGAGGGATGCGATCAATTCAAGGTGAAATGGGAACAGAGAGAAAAATGCTTAAATCTCCCTGGAGGTATGATGAAAATAAATGTCCTGAATACAGACCCCTCTTGAAATTGAGGTGATGTGTGTGTGTTGGGGAGAATACATTCTGAATGTAAGAATTATACTTGGGACTTTAGGGTTACCCACATTTCCGTGACTAGGATTGACCAGAGGATTAAAATCAATGGGGAAATTTAAACCATTTTGATTTTATTTATGTCCCTGGGGCAGTCTCCAAACTGCTTTATAATCATGATACTGCCCAATAACAATTTATTGAGTGCTTACTAGGAGTTAGATATTGTAGGCATATGAGTAATTTCATAGAACAACAAAAAAATGGAGCTAATATTGCAATGTCACATAGTGACTGTTTCACAAGCAACATCTGTATGGATTGGGCAAAGCCTCCCCAACTCTGTCCATTAGAATCACTGGCGGGGGGTGTCTCTGAAAAAATTCCAAAACTTGGCCCAAATGAAAACAAATTCAGGTAATACTCATGTGCAATGAGGCTGAAAACCACTACTCTAGATACTCTGGTTTACTTCCCTAGGTGACAGGTCATCCTTCCCCACCTCCCACCAACCTTCTAAGGATCATTTAAATAATTCACAGATGAGAAAGCCCAGATGCAAAGGTTTAGAGTGACATAGCCAAGGTAAAAGGCATGTTTAGAAAGTTATAGGTCAGATGTGAACCTGGGTGTTCTGCTTTTAAGTCTGGTGTTTTTCTTATTATGTCGAAGGAATTGAGAAAATTGTGGATATTTGTGTATAGTAAATGATGGATCTTTGCTATATGCAAAGATCTCAGGGTTCCCAAGCAGAATTAGGAGCTTGTTAGCAGGCCTCCTGGCCATGTCTCATCACTCACTAAAGACCTTAGCACCTTGAGTAGTCTTCATTCTAAGAAGTATAAATATCCAGAGGCCCATTTCAGTCGAGAGCCCATTCGACAGGCTCTTCCCTACGACTTCCTCACGACAGGTTCTTCCCTATGACTTCCATCCTCTAGACATTATTATTACTTCAACAAGAATATCTCTAGTGAGGAAATCTTATACTTTTCAGCGTGGACTTAAATTCCCTCACTCCAGCAGCTCTGTGGTGTCATCAGCTGTGGATAGATCATCAGTGCCCTCTTTCCCCCATTTCTATTTCTGCACCTCCCTCTTTCATTTCTTTTCATGCCCACCTTAAAATTTTACACCATCCTTTTCATCACTGTGAGGAAAACACCCGTTAACTCTCCTGCCTACTTCAGCACCCTTTCCCTGGAGCATCGTTCTTCACACTGGTGAGGCTCTTCATGTCTGGTAACTTTTTCTCACACCATTTGGTCTTACTCATCCTGTAGGTCTCAGTTTAATTATTCTACAAGGTCCTTCTGGACCCCTCAATTTAATAGAGTAATCTCCTTGTTACACCATTTATCTAACTTGAGAAGTTATATTTCTATATGTATCATGCAGTGCTGTGTTTGATGACTTTCTATCCACCAAGCAAGGCTATGGAGTTTTCTCTTTTGATCACTGCTGTATCCCCAGTTATTGGCATATACTCTAATATAAATATAACAAATACTTCATATGTACATGAATGAATTAATAATAAGTTGATTAATATCCCCAAAGTCATGTAGAATATTTAGTGACAGAAGCACAATTTATTCCTCTGTTTTTTTTCAAGTTTTTTTATTTATATATTTTTAATATAATTTTTAAAATTTACATATACTTGACATCAATTGTAATCCCCATGTATTCCCTATCACCATAACACCAGTGCACCATCACCTCAGTTTTTGGTTTGACCTCAGAGTTTATTTTCTACCATAATTAAATTTTATATGGGCTCCATTGTACAAGATACCACCAGAGGCAGTTTTTCTAGTAGCATTTTCCAGAATCCTCAAGACCCAGTGTTGAAGACCATTTCTCCTATAAGACATCATCCAGAAATTGTCTAGGCATCATGGGGTTATGAACTGTAGGGGCCACGTGAATCGTGGGGTAGGACAAGGAATAGCCCATTTTAAGAACCATAATGACTGGTTCTACTGTCAAGCCTAAGAGAGGATGCTTGCAGGTCTTTACTAAATTTAAAAGTTACCTTTTTTTTTAATAGATATACTTATTTATGCATACAAGAACTGGGTGGTAGGCCAGAGGTGTGGGGGGGGGGTGAAAGGACTGACCAGAGACAGAGTGGGGAGCAGAACAGGCTTATCTGAAATATACTGCTGAGGGGAGCAGTGGGCCAGGCAGGAGAAGTCTGCTGTGCCATGTGGGTCAACTTTCTGGCCAGGGATCAAACTCATGCTGCAGTGGCTGCTGAAAGCTTGATAGTGCTGTATCTTTAACCCCTGCACCACCAGGGAACCCCCTAAAATTACTTCTCAAATGTAAATTTTTCACATAAATCATTTGTTTGCATAACCTTCTATGCAAGCTTTTTAAAGTTTAATTGATTAGTTGACTGAACACAGACAGGAGAGTGACTGTGGTAGTAGTTTTGTAGAGCGTAAGATACATGACTTGTAAAGCTTGAGGTGATGGCCATCAACATGAACTAGGGAAGAAAGACGCTTTTGTTATCTGTTTATTTCTACTACTCACCAAGCTTATACATGGAATGCATGGTTGGATGAAACTGTAATTACTGTTTTCTTAGCCTATGTGACCTTGGCTTCCAATCTCACACCAATGTTGATGCTGAAGCTATTGATGATTGAGAAGAGCTGGGACAGAAGTTGGATGCCCATTGTATTAATGCCATAGTGATCCTGAAGATTCGGCCAGAGTTGGCTCCTTGCTACCTTCATTGAAACTGCTAGGAAGGAGTCTTTTGGTGATTTAGATGCCCGACAGTGTGTTCCTACTTAGTGTACACAGCACCTCAGCCCTGCACTTTAGAGAGCCCAGAGTTTCACAGACACATACAAAACAAATGTGTTGAAGAACACACGGGCAGTTCTGTTGTCTGGGATCATCACCAAACATTGACTAGTGCGTAACCCATAACCCTAAACACTCTTAACAACTAATACCGTTCAAGTCCCACAGAAGCTCTGCATTGTCAGAGGGGGCTGCAAGCCAGTGTAGAAATTGGGATCTTCTCTGAGGTTGGAACTTACTGGGTCTCTATCTCAAACATGTTCCTATTTCCCCCTGGGCTACGCTCATCCATTTCCTTCTTCAAAATAGCTAGAGTACTTTTTGATTATGCTAAGAAGTGTTGGCTAAAAGGAATGATTCATTTGAAGTTCATTTTCCTTTGATAAGGGATCCAGCGAAACCAACTAAGGAATACAGAACTCTGTCTGGGTTGTTAGTCTTTACTGAGCCATGAATTCCCCTGGATTGAGGCCTAGCACTGAAATCCCTCATTCTTTACATAAATAAACAAATAAATAAAATCTTTTGGCTGGTACCTAATAAAAACTCATACAGGCAAATCAAGTTTAGCACATATTCTGGAAACTCCCAGCTTTTAAACTTCAGGAAGATATTTATAGGGTATCAGACTCAATTAAGGTACATGCATAACATCCCCTTTTAACATAACAAATAGCAAAGGACAGGGTCTTTTGCTTGGCTCCAGACTGTTTGATTAAGGTTTAGTGGCTAAGACTGAGATTAGTGAAGAAAAATATTACTAATTTTTAAACTTTTTTTCTTGGGAGAGAAATGCCACAATATATTAAAATATCCTAAGCAACTTAAACACAATGAAATAAAAAAAAAAATTAGACTGAAAATGATCTTCAGGCAAAGAGATTTGCCACTCTAGCTTCCTGTGTTTATTTCAAAAGGAACAAGGAGAAAAAAGCTGGTTGTCCTATCCCTACTCTGGCCATGTAGTTATAATTTTATTTGGATCGGTTTGGACAGAAATTTACAAATGTGGGGGTTGATCTGTCCCACAGCTTTTAAATCATGCCCAGGTGGGATCTATTTCTAGTCTCTTTTGGTCCCAAGGTCAAGACTACGAAAACTTTTCAACCAATACATATAATTTATTTATAGTGCCATATAATTTACTTTTAGAGTTTTGAAACTCTCATGTAATGTGACAGGTCCAGATTTAGATCTTTGGAGCCTTTCAACTTTTTTTCAAAAGCACTTATCGCAGTGGTTCTCAACTGGGAGGAGATTTTCTTTCCCCCAGGCACGTTTGACAGTGAAGGCATTTTTCACTGGCATATAACGGGGATGAGGATGCAGAATGGGGGACTGGGATGGGACTGAGGGTGGAAGTGGGAGCAGAGAGAGCTCGGACCACCAGTCGTTAGGACTTCTCAGGAGCCCTCCCACCAGAGTGGTATCCAGTCCAAATTGCCAGTAATACCAAGTTTGAGGAATTCTAAAATAAAGGTGAAGGACAGGGTTCCATAAAATGTTCAGATAGGTTTTTTTTTTCTTCACCATGTCTAGAGCAGGCTCTTTTTTCCAATATATGTCAGGTTGGCTTGTGAAGCTAAAGTCAACTGAGACTGTGTAGACCTCAAAAGAATCTGTTACTATTACCTTAAATAATGAAGAATATCCAGATTTAGGGTTATCTCCAGAAATGACATTTTTGTGGGTGAAACTTATATGCAGGCAGGGAAAATATCCAGAGCATCCGGTTTTGTCCTAGGAATCAGTTTCTCTTCTCATGTGAGACCCCCTCCTTACTCCTGGATCCCCCAAGGCCCTCTCCCATTCTTTAGCTCGGGATATAAACCCTTATCCTGTGTCTCTAGAATTTATAGTCATGTAAATTTTCCATATGCATGTAACTAAATTTATTCTTTTTCTTTTACAAATCTATCTGATGTTAATTTGGTTGCTCGACCAGCTTGAGAAGAATCCACAGGGGAAATTTTCCCCCTGTGTCCTTAGAATGAGTATCAAATATACCCACCAGAAGACGGTAAACAATAATAGCTATTGTTGAGTGTTCCTTATGTAGCAGATATTTCATGTGCATTAAGTCTTTTAATTAATAGGCTTTATTTTTTAAGAGTAGTTTTAGGTTTGTAGAAACATCGAGCAGAAATTGCAGAGTTCCCATCTGCTACCTCAGCGAGCCCCATGGTTTCAACTGTTAGTAAAATTTTGCTTTTGGTATAATTGATGAGCCAATATTGATGCATTTTTATTAATTAAATTTCACAATTTACATTAAGTTCTTACTTTGTGTGGTGCATTCTGTGGGTACAACATGACTGATATCTACTGTTAGAGATCATATAAAATAGTTTAGTGTCTAAAAATCCTCTGAACTCTACCTACTTTTACCTCCTCTTCTCTCTGCAAACTTCCAGCAACCACTAATATGTTTACTGTCTCCAAGTTTTGCCTTTTCTAGAATGTCACATAGTTGGAATCAAACTACACCTAACCTTTCTAGGTTTATGTCTTTCATTTAGCAATATGCATTTATGTCTTTTCATGATTCAAAAACTGATTTATTTTTAGCACTGAGTGAAACTGGATATACCACTGTTGATTTATTCCTTCACCTGTTGGAAGACATCTTGGTTTGACAATTATAAATAAAGCTGCTGTAAATGGCTATGGATAGGTTTTCACGTGGGAGTTAGTTTTTAAGTTAATTGGGTAAATTCCAAGGTATACAATTGCAAAATAGTGTGGGAAGAGTATGTTTAGTTTTGCAAAATGTTGCTAAACTATCTTCTAGAGTAGCAGTATCAATTTCCATCCTCATTAGCAATAAATAAGAATTAACTATTTTGGGTTTTAGCTTTTTAATTTGCAATTCCTTGAAGATTTATGATGTGGGACATCTTTTCACAGACTTATTTGCTACTTGTATATCTCTTTTGGTGAGGTATTTATTGAGATGTTTTACCCATTTTCATTGGATAGTTTGCCTTCTTATTGTTGAGTTGTAAGAGTCCTTTATATATTTTGATACCAGTCTTCTATCACTTATGTGTTTTGCAAATATTTTGTCCCAGTCTATGGATGATCTTTTCATTCTCCTAATGGAGTCTACCACATGGCAGAAGTTTTTAATTTTAATGATGTCAGTTTATCAATATTTACTTTCATGAGTCATGTTATTTGGTATTGTATTGAAGGGGTAGTTTCCATAAGATGACCATAACTTGAAATAACCCACATGTGAAAATGACAAGTCTTGGGAAGGCCTATTCCACACATCTTAGGGAAACCACACCTTCAATACAATACCAGACATTTCATGGATATTTTTTTAATCCTCATTGTTGCCAACCATAATTTTGTACAATACTGTGTTTTTTTTTTTTTTTTAATTGAAGCATGGATGTTTTTGGAAAAGATTTTACAAAGCCTATCTTTGACTTCAAAAATCCATGTCCATTTTAAGGTAAAATTTATTTTGAAATTAAGTAACTATTTTAAAGAATAGAATATTGGGACCCACATAGAGTAACAGACATAGAGGACTTGAGTTTTACAAATAAGTTACCCTGTCTACAATTGAACAAGTTAAAAAGTCATGGTGAGATAGGACTCTTAAACAAGTTGAGAATGAGATATTATTTCAATTAAGAAACATATTTAGATATGCCACAGAGCCTGAAGACATGGAATCCAGGCCAGTAATAACATCAGAACTCTCTCTTGAGTTCTGTAACTTTTAGTGGCTGCTCTTTTGCCCTCATGCTTTTAGTTCATGGTGGAAAGATGATCTGGTCAAATCTGCACCGTCATCAGAAAGAAGGAAAACAGGAATGTACCTGTGACATCGATTCCTTTTAATAAGAAGGGACAGAAAATCCCTCATATTTCTCCTTACACTAGTCAGGGCTGTGTTTCTTGACTCAGGTGTTCCAGCCTCTCTAATGGAGAGTTGATGAGGCAGAAGGAGTTTGGGAAACAGTGTCCATTCAAAAGTTGTCTGACTGAGAAACTGCTTATAAAGATGTCATCCTTTCTTATCCCAACTCTTCTTGCATATAAACCTCCAGCATAGTGACTTCTTAACACCTCTCCCTCTCCATCTCCAGCATCTCTGGTCACTCAATACATTTTTATCAAGACTATCTATAATTTACCTGGGGGCTACTGGAATTGTCCATAGGATACAGGTAAAGTATACTGGTGGAATGGGTACTGACTGATACTTTGGAGAATGAAGCCCTGCCCCTTGACTTCCTTAAATCCTAAACTATTCACTTAGTCCAACAAATTTATAAACTCTGCAGTGGTCACAGATAATACATCAAGAACAAAGAAGGGGAAAGTAAATGAAGGGAAAGGGGACTCATGATTATATTAAATCTCAAGTAGTGCTTTTAATCCCTTGGGGGTCATTCTCAATACCCAACAGAGTATACATACAAAAAATACATCGCAATTGTTTAATTTGATATACCCACAAGTCTTTTTCTAGTCCAACAGGCAGTTAGTGTTATTCAGTGCTTAAGACACATGGGTCATAATATAAGTTCACTAAAAAAATACATGATTTTGTTCTGAACTGAATGACATTACAGGTCAGGATTGTCCTATGACAGGGCAGGTGAAATCCATTGTAAAATCATCACTTGCATAGACCAACAGAATGGTGAGCACGTTATTTTTGGGGAAAAGTTGTCAAGTGGAATGAGGTAACAGAATCATAGAAAACAACACAGTCCTTTTCTCAAGATGCTTGTCTTCTAATTGGAGAGGTCACACTAAATGATAAGTTGAAAGGGGGCACTGGAAATAAATAGGCTAAGAAGATACCTTGAGGGCATCTTCTCTTCTGTTTAATCTATCATTAAATCTTACAGTATTAATCGAATCTTTCAGCAAGAAGTACATTTTTTCAATGATACTGACAAACACAAGACTGCTTTTGGATATAGTTCAATTTGATTTCAAAGAGTTTAATTAAGAGAGAGTTAAAAATGATGGAGGCAGACAAAAAGGGAAACAATTGTGCTTGCTGGACAGATTTGTTAGGACACCCTCAGGGCCTGCCCATGAAGAATCTTTTAGTAGGAAATGGATTAAAATGAAAAGGGTGGCCACCAAAGAAGAAGAGCTTAAGGGGCAGGAGAGAGACAATCTGGCTCCTGATTCTGTTGTTTCTCTAAAACTAACATGGTCCCAGCCTGTCCTTGTGCCAGTGGACCTGTTTTGTAGCATAAAGGTGTTTCCCCAGCACAAATGAGCGGTGAAGATGCCAAAAAGGAGTGGAGCTTTAGCCCTCAATCTTCACTTTCATTCATTTCCTAAATATGCTTATTTTTCTGTTTGATTTGGTGGTAGGCAAGTTTTCTTTTTTTCTTTCTTTCTTTTTTTTTCATGAAGAACAAGTTGGTGAGAGACTGATCAACAGTGAAGCTACAGAGAGCTTAATCTACAGATCAGCACCTGATCTAGGTGTTTCAGTGCAACCAGCTGAAAGTTCCATGGCCAGAGGGGTCACTTCAGATCCTTTCAATTTTTTTAAACTGAATTAGCATTTGTGCAGGGTCTGCATGTAAATCCCACTCTCAGCTGGGGATTATGGAGCAAATGCAGACTGTGCTGTAGAGTCACAACAATGTATATAATACACACAACTGAGCAATGGAAACAGGAAACTATGAGACCCAGTGAGGGATACAAAGCCCAGATTCTAGTAGCTTCCAACCCAACACTCTGGACTCATGGAAGACTTCTTAGTGAGCAGTAAAAATTATAATTTACTCATATACTGTAAGAGTATAAAGAGTACTTTAAGAGTAAAAACAACTAGACTTTTGTTTATAGAAAAATAAGATGAGAATAGAAAATTCCCAGCTGCTAAAAAGAATAAGACTAGTGAGAGGGAGATTTTGAAGACCATAGAGAATCTTTTAGAATTAAAGTCATAGTTTAACTGGTAGTAACATGAAATAATCTTCACATGATTTGTTTATAACTGCTCTGAGAGAGATAGCTACCTTATACTTGAAGAAAGAAGTTTTAAAGGTGATACATGACCAGGAATAATAAGCAAGGGACATGGGAAATCTATTAGGTAAGCAAAACGCAAAAGGGGTATTATTAAAAAATAATATTAAAAAATATATATATAGGTGTGCTGGGCTATATTTTAATTGTGGGAATTCCATAGACTGTATTTCTATATACTTTGGAAACTGTGCTCAAAGGCATGCAGGAAATGAGCACAGAAAGGGATGAGGGTATGAAAATCCCTGTGGTTTGGCTCCCCCAAAACCATTATTAGCCCCCTCCTCCATTATGGAAGCTGAACAGCTCCAGAGTCATTTTCCCACACTCTCTTGGAAATGATGGTGGCCATTTGACCCATTTCTGGTGAATAAGACACTAAGTAGATTTACAAAAGGACTTTTGAGAAAGATATTTTTCTTTCTGATTAAAAGAAAAAAAAAACTTTCCCTTGTCCATAATTCCTGCTTGAGATGCCACATTGAGGACAAAATTTTACAGCCATGAAGTAAAACCACAGGGACAAAAACAGCACTTTGAGGTTAGCTGAGCAGAATGATGGATCCACATTAATAGTTACTGAATCACCCAAGAACCCTGGGAAGTGCCTATCTTCAGACATCTTAAGAAGAACATAAGTGAAATTTGTTTTACTATATATGCCACTATTGGCATTCTTGATTCATACAGAAGGATTAAGGACGATGTCATTGAGAAGGAAGATTTTCTCACCTTGACTTGCCCTTTCACACAATCCTTTATCACTTGAATTAAGATAAATGGAAGTTATCTGAAATCTACACAAATATATGCTAATATATAAAGAAGATCCATAATTAGTGTTCCTAATTTGTGAGTATATAAACATTACTAAAGAAGAGAAAATTGTGGGAAAGGAATTGTTAGATAAACAGATCATGGAGGATCTGTCTATGATGACTTAAGTAGTTATAGTCTTGTTGGAGAGTTGAGGTTTAAATTACCTTATCTTAGAAACCCACTTGCACTGCTTAAGTAGGAATGTATGAGCAAAAGGGAATCCATGTTGTTGGCGTCTTACATTTTGCCTCATCTTTCTGTCTGTGGTGAGCGCCAGGCATCTGTGTTCCATGTTCTTCATCTTGTTTTCTTCTGCTTTGTCCACTTTCTTTCCTATTAAAAATTTTAAAGATTTATTTTTATTTATGCATACAATAATGGGGGGTAGGCCAGAGGTACAGAGAGATGAGGATTCACTGGAGACAGAGTAGGGGACAGGTGGACAGATTGAAATAGACTGCTGAGGGGAGCAGCAGGAGAGACAAGAGGGAACTGCTGCCATGTGGGTCATCTTCCTGACTGGGGATCAAACTGATGTTGTGGTGGCTGCTGATAGCTTGGTATCGTTGAAACTTAACCCTTTGCACCTTTTCCTATTAATTTTTCATCCCTTGCAGAGTGTCTCCTTTCTGTCACTCATCTGCTTTTCCTCTACTTGCACTTTCCTGCTCCCTCACCTGGTTTTGCTTATACATGTTCTCTTCTCTCCTCTTCTTTATTTTTGTCCTTCACATTTGGTCTTGTGTCTCACTTTTCCTTTTCCTTACCATCCATGTCTATTCTACCTTCCCCATCTGCTTTTTTTTTGAAGGGAAATAAGAAGTAAAAGTAATAAACTGAAAATACCTTTTGAAGACAATCATGATTTTTAAAACAGATTATTAAGCAGAGATAGATGGACCAAACATGAAGATGAAATGATGAGATTCTTACACCATCTTATTTCCATAAACTAGAACAATATTTACAGGTCTTCTAAATAAAAATCTTGTTTTACTACAAAAAAGAAGCTACTTTCACTCCTGCTTCATGAATGTGTCTCTCCAGCTCTTTTCTATCTTCATTCCTCAGGAGAAGCCTTTCTGAAGATTTAGAATGGTGGGGGGTAGAATCTACATAAGAACATCAATCGGGCTGATACCTCAAAGAAATTAAATCTGAACCTCAGGATAGGGCTCAGACATGGGCATTTAAAAATAACTGCCTAACTAATTTCAATGTGCAACCGGAGGCGAGAAGCAGTATTCTAGTACACGTATTGCCGATATGGTTGTGCCTAATAAAATTGAGTAAGTTCAAGTTGAACTGAGGATGTAAGGAAACCCCCCACTGAGCGGAGACTGGTAAAACAAAGCAGAAAAAAAAGTCATCTCCTCATGAGGGTATTAGGACTTCCCAAAAGGGTAAGAGGTGGCTGAGATGACAATGTGTAGGTGCTACCCACGTTCAGGGGTATGCCCAAAGTTAAAATTGTTTCCAAAAACCCCTGTGTGACCACAGACAGCACTGAGCTTGTCATACATATATTTAGAAACAAAGCAATAAATACATGAAGGAATTCCATCAGACGTGATAAAGTTACAATAAAAAGCTTCTCTCCACTCTACAAAGAAAAATGAAGTTTGATACACTACTCATTTTGTTGAAAAGAGCCGAGAAAACTTTTTTTTTTAAAAAAAAACTCAGTGGGATCAAACACAACAATTTCTAAGGTGGGTAATTTTGCAAAAGGATTTCCCGGGTAGTTTTGTGAAATTTTTAGGAAGTTTTTTGGTTCCATTTAATGATTCAAGTTTAGAGTCCTGGGGAGGGGAGGGTGTGTGTGTGTGTGTGTGTGTGTGTGTATGTCAGAGAGAGAGAGAGAATAGATAAAGAATAGACTAGACAGACAGTTGATGGAAGTTCACATCAGAACTAAATCTTTGAAAAGCAACTTGGCAATACCACCTTTTTAAAAATTATAATTTTGCATTCTACCTCCAGGAAATTTTTCCTGAAAAAAAAAAAATCATCACAGAATGATAGAAGTTTGTAACTTTCTATAGTCAGAAAATTTAACACAGTCTGTATGCAACAAAATAAAATAATTTAATTATAATATACACACAGTACAACATTCATCAAAAGAATGTTTCAGAAAAATAGTTTCAGTGATACGAAAAAAGCCTACATATATTATTTATTAAACATAAATAGGTTAAGTTAAATAATTGCATGTATACTATGACCTTATTTGTATTTAAGTATATATTTTTTATTAAAAAAAAAGACTGATAAGTATAAAATCAAAAAGTTCACAGTAGCTATTCAATAGAAAGCAAACTCCCTGAAAGTAGGTAATAAATATCTGCATTTGGATATATACTGGGTTTAAAAATATATTGTTGAATTTCATTAAATTGTGTGATGAGTGATTTTTAATTTTCTTGCTATGTCTATTTTCCAGGGTTTTTTTTTTTTTGCAGCTAATACATAAAACTTAAAAATGAGAAGACATAGTATCAGAACTTATCCTTTAAAAATTCATGTTATGGACAAAGAATAAAATAAATATACAAAAATGAAATTAAGTTTTGTTTAAGTGGTAATGTAACACTTAAATGTAAAATCTTTAGTCTTTAAAGTATCTTTGTATAATCACACGTGCACCCTTCAGATGATATAAATGTATTCATGTAGAACCCAAAACAATCTATAGAAAACTTATTAAAACACAAAAGATTTACATAAAAGTCAGTTGTATTTTTATATAACACCAAACAAAGAAAGTAAATTTAAAAATTTGCTCTTGCAGTCACAGGAGAAATAAAATCTTAAGGTACATAAAAATGCCTTTTTCAAAAGAGGAGCAAGAATGTCACAGCATTTTAATATCAAAAACAGGATGTCCAGCTTCAGATTACATTGTTCCCCTGAATTCATAGAGAGAAAAACCAAATGAAATTCCTTTCTATTCTCTGTCATATCTCTAAATTAATCTCAGTGATATCAAATACTTAAATATGAAAAGTGTTTAGATGAAAATAAAGGACAGCATCTTTTAAGATCTCTGGGAAAGAAGTGGCTTCTTGTATAAAATTCTTACTGATAAAGGTGAAAATTAAACTTGACAACATTAAAATAAGTATTGAAAATTCAGCCAAAATTTGGGGAAAGTATTTGCAACATATGCTCAATGAAAAAGTAGTAATAAGAATATAGAGAAGCCGCCTACAAATTAGTGCAAAAATAGCAACTAGAACAATGAAAAAACATTGGGAAAATGAACAAAAATACAAGCAGACTTGTCATAAAATAGGAAACCTAAATGATCAATAAGCATACAAAAATAATTTCAAACTAGTAATTGGGAAATTTATACCAACTTTAGAGTGGGATACCATTTTATACGTGCCAGATTGGCAAAAAATGAAAACTCCTTTTACATCAAGTTCTGGTGAGAATGTGGAATAATGGAACATCTCAAATATTATACAGGCAGACCATAAAGCTTTTTTTCTAAATATTTTTGAAAAAAAATTCAAATCATGCAGGAGTAAACATTCACATGCCCTTCATCAGGCCAATTTTACTCTTGGCTAGAAACTCAAAGGAAATTAAATTTCAACATCTTTACCAGAGAGCAACAGGAATGTTCCTTTTTTTTTTTTGTAAGAACAAAAACGGGAAACAACACACATGCAGACAAAGGAGAGAGTGGAGAAATAAATGGGTGTTTTCATCCAGCCGATGACTAGCTAGCACTGAACGTGAAGCCCTAACTGGGCTCTACACGCATCCCTTTAGATTATGGTGAGTGAAAGAGCAAGTGACAAAAGAATAATTCTATAAAATTCAAACTCAAGCAGTGCCTTGTTTAGGGGTAAACACCTATGTAGTCAAACCAGGAAGAAAAAACAAAGTCATAAATCCAGAGTACAACACCATTCTTTTTTCAAAAAGTCTGCTTTGTAACTGGGGTGTCCTACCCGTAATAGCGCTCACTTCCTCACACTAACATCTTGTTTCTGGAATGACAAGGAGTTTGAGGGAAAGGCGGAGGTGACATCCAGGTGTCGCTAATGTCTAATTTCTTAAACCCAGTGGTGTGAATTACAAGTATCGATTTAATTATTATGCTTTAGACCTTATATATATGTTATAAACGTGACTTTTTATTTTAAATACTTATTTATGGTCTTTTGTTAAAGGGTAAAAACACTGAAGCTGGAGGAAACTTTCTTAGGACTTGTTTGGGAAGAGAGTGTGGAGCACAGACTCTTCAGGTAAGAGGCATTTTAAACTCAGCAGTGTGAGATCTGTATCTATCCCCAGTTCATGGACTGCCCTTTAAAAATACATGCAATACACGTGGTTTTATTATTATTATTAAAATATTATGCTGCGATAGTGGAGGATCCTTTAAAAAGAAACAGAAATAGGAGTTACAAGCAGTCATTTGAAGTGAAACATACTGAGGTTATGTTCAATCAGTGCTGTGTTATTTTGTAATATGGATCAGAAATTGGAGGGATATGGTGTATCCAAATAACTAAAACATAACTGCTGCACATCATCAAAACTCTCTCATAGTCCATTGGTATCAGATACTCACAAGTAACTTGCATTTCATCCACTGCATCAGGCATATTTCTAAGCATTACTGGGGTCTTTAGACAGCAGGCATGGTACCTCATTCGTGTTATTATTCACTTTCCATCAAAAAAAGGTAAAGGAGAAAAGTGAAGTGACAAAAGAGGAGACTGAAGGTGACAGGTCTGAACAGATTTGGCTGAGAAGAGCAGCTTTAAATTACACAAGGATTTAGAAGCAGGCAGGTACCGGCTGCAGAGGGTTAAGATTTTATGTGCCATCTCATGTGGATGACATCATTTGATAAAATTCTATGAAAGCAAATTGGTTTTACAGCCCCACTGACAAAAGTCGAATTAATAATAAAAAAAAATTAAGTGACATTGCTGAAACTTCTGAACCAAAAGACAACAGTTTCCTCCAATGAAAAAGAACTAAGAAAATGATGACATTTCCTGGCTGCCCACTCGACTTACCACACCCCTCCTCCAGCTCCACTTGAGCAACGGAGAAAGAAGAAATCACAGTAGTGAATTAATAATTCTGTGAGACAGACTTTCCTCCTCCTCCCGCCCTCCCCCCACCCCCAGGGTGATTCAGCCTAGCACGGGTGGGCAGTGAGCCCTTGAACTCTGCGCTCTTTGGACTGGCTTTCATTATTAGACATCGGAGTTTTTGAAAATTAACACTGGAACAAAAGTGACTATCACACTCCATGTCCCCTTTATCCGCCCTCGGTCAAAACTTTAGATTTCTTATTGGCCGCTTGAAGAAAGAAAAGAAATGGGAAACGCGATCTAGAAATGTAGAAATCAAACCAATACTAGCGTTGTAGAAATTACCACCATCTGTGATTGATTTTACTACAAACTAAAGGAAAGTTGTGTTTTACCATAAATGACACTCCTTAAACACTATCATCAACCTCCTTCCTCTCTCTTTCCAGCATATCTATTTAATCATGCATGACTGCAGCAAGGTGATGCAATAGTTTCAAAGTAACTGTCTTATCTGGGCTTGGAATGAAAACCCTCCCTGATGGAGAAGTGCTAGATACTGCCAGCACAATCCCTTAGGCATAAGATTAGCAACAGCAGTTTTCCATGTCTGTTTGCAGGGATATAGGTGGCACCTGATTCCCTTGGGAAGTGCTCTCCTCCCGGCTCCATAGACAGGAACTCTGTAGTCATGGTGCTGACTTCCCTGCCCTACACATCTCTAGAGGATTCAACAATAAATTCAATTTATAGTTCCCTCATCTATGTTCTGGGTTTTGAAAACCCAAAGCCTTCCCTAAAATATATACAGAAGGAACCCTATTCACCTACAGTGGGACTGAAAACTCTGAAATGTTCCGGTGATTCGGTTTTGGTCATCCGCTGACATTCTCAGGTCTGTGTGTGAGCCTCACACCAAAATTCAGACTACCAGAGAAAATCAGTACTTTATGCTAAAATCTCTGCAGGGCACCTGAACCTGGGAGGGTGATTATTGTATTGACTGCATGGGATGGCTGCTTACCCAAGTAGAGAGTAAGAGAATCCTCAAAATGAGATTCGCTCTGACCATTCAAAATTCACTATTACTGTTCACCAGGACATAATAGAAAATTCTAGAAAGTGCCTGATGGTTGCTCACGCACAAAGGAATAAGAAACCCCAGATATGACTTATGGTTGAAAGATGTTTGGATGACTGCCCTCCTCTGGGGGGAGAGTTTGAGTATTGGTGCTCACAGCCAAGGTCATTTCACCTCTTCCTTCGGGAAACCTCTGCATTATATTTTGATACCACAGAATACATTTCACAGAAGATACATGTAAAATATTTGAACAAAGAATGTTTTCCTGTTACTAGTCTGTTTTCAACTATTAAAAAGCAAAATTGGGGCCTCCCCTGGTGGCGCAGTGGGTTAAGCAACGCACTACGAAGCAAATCGCAGCCACTGCAGCACGAGTCCGATCCCTGCTGCCGGCCAGGGGGGGGACCCACATGGTGCAGCAGACCTCTCCTGCTGTGCCCGCTGCTCCCCTCAGCAGTGTACTTCTGTTGATCTGCCTGTTCTGCTCCCTGCTCTCTGTGGTGAATCCTCTCACCCCCCTACACCTCTGGCCTGTACCCCAGTGCTTGTATGCATAAATAAATAAATCTTAAAAAAAAAAAAATAAAAAGCAAAATTGACCTAACCTTTTTTTTTAAAAAAGATTTATTTATTTATGCATGCAAGAACTGGGATACAGTCCAGAGGTATGGGGGGATGAGAAGATTCACCAGAGACAGAGCCGGGAACAGAACAGGCAGATCAACAGAAACACACTGCCGAGGGCAGCAACGGGCAAGGCAGAAGAGGTCTGCCGCGCCATGTGGGTCACTTCCTTGGCCGGCAGCAGGGATCTAACTGGCGCTGCAGTGGCTGCGTCTGCTTCATAGTGCGTTGCTTAACCCACCTGCACCACCAAGGAAGCCCCCTAACCTTTTCTTAACAATGTTAACACTTTCTTAAAGAAGAAAACAGATCTAATCTTTATGCATTTGATTCTTTCCCATAGCACTCCCTAAAATGGGGTTAAATGGATATAAAAAAATCTTTTGATTTAATATTGCATTTAAAAATAGATATTCTACTGAACTTTGCTATTTATAACTTCAGTGTCTTTTATGAAGGATGTGTGCTGGTAACAGAAGGTACTTTTATTTTGTTACACAAGGCTGTGGAGTCTGTGCTTGGGACTTTAGAAGGAAGAGTTGGAGCTGAGTGTAATAGATTACAAAATTTATTAATCATTTTATTTTAGGATAGCATAGTTGATGTGGTTTAAGAAATTCTATTTTATCCTCCAGTCGTAAAAATATTTACCCATATTTTCTTCTGAGTGCTTTCAAGTTTTGCTTTTGACATACAGACTGTTGGACTATTTCGAGTTGATTATTATCTGTTGTCTGACCTCGGGCTCTGACTTCAATTGGTCCATAGTCAAATCCAGTTTTCCAACAAAATTTTTAAAGTTTCCTTCTTTTCCTTACCACCCAGCTACGGTAACCCCACCATGTAACCTACTTCCAGGGGTGTGTGTGTCTATAAAGTGTTACTCTACTCACTAGTGAGTCAGGAAATGCAAGCCAGGACTATTGAGATGTTATTTTACACCCATTCAATTGGCCTCCATAGTCTGTTCCACAGAATATTTGCTTGTCCCTTTATCAATAGCAAATTTTACTATTGTTGTAAATTTTTCTTCTAGGAGAGATTCAGCTTACTGGTATATTGTTTTTCTACACATGATTACATATGTTTTTCTAGTAATTTTATTCCACATTCTAGTAATTTTCATTCCATTCTTGACTAATTTTGGTAGGGAAGTAATATTGAGTTCATACAATGGACAATGGGCTGTGAAGTATTCTTTCCCTATGGATTTTTCAGCTAATTTGAGAAATAGGTTTTAAGAAAAGTTTTTAGAAAAGACTATAGAAGTTGTTTATATATACCCATTATCAGAGATTGTAAGAATACCCAAAGCTATAAAGAATGCTATAAATTCTAAGAAAGTTATAAAAAGATTGTTGTAAAATGAATTTATAACATTATTATTTTGTTATATTTCTTGTTAGAAATGCTAGTCATTTTTTACAGGATCTATACAATGTCTCTTCATCTATCTGTATATCAATACACAAACACACACACATTACATACACACACTTGATTATAATCATAGCAACAGTATCCACTTCTTTCACTACTTCATTAATATTTCTCTATGTTATTAAATATTCTTCAAGACCAGGACATTTAATTGAGGTATATTAAGCTAATTATTAAAATATGTCCCTAGTAATGGTATATTAAGCTAATTATTAAAATGAGTAAACTCTGAGTCTCAAACATTTACATTTTTCTCAGGTGAGTAATGTTAAAAACTCGGTACAGGGCCTCCCTGGTGGTGTAAGGGGTTGAACACTGCATTGTGTGTCTTCTGCAGTCACTGCAGCACGAGTTCCATCCCCAGTCAGGGAGGGGACCCACATGGCATAGCAGACCTCTCCTGCCTCGCCTGCTGCTCCCGTCAGCGGTGTATTTCAGTCAATCTGTCTGTTCTGTTTTCCACTCTGCCTCTGGTGAATCCTCTCACCCCCCACACCTTTGGCCTGTACCCCAGCTCTTGTATACATAGATAAATAAAATCTTTAAAAAAATAAATAAAGTTAAATACTCGGTATGATAACACTGATGCATTTTTTTTTTTTAACTAACTTTCTGTTAAGCTTCAGGCACCTGTTACCTTCATTTTTAGCCCCACATTGGTCCTGACCCAGCTGGGCTGACCATGCCTGGAAGTATATCATAGGCAAAATCCTGCATTTGCTTGGTAAACAAGTTATGGTTCCTGAGGTGGGCTCCCATATCATCAACCCACTGAGCTATGTGTTTTCTCTTCCTCCTTGTCTGCACTGAGCTTGCTCAGCCCATGTCATTGGGCAACTTATACCAGTTAACACTGAATCCTCAGATGGGCCTGGAGTCAGGACATAAATGGTACTAAAAATTTTTTTGGGGGGTGTCTTAACAACATGACTTCCTATTTGCAGATATTTATTTATTATTAGTCAGTTGGACAAGTAAATAAAAATATATTGATTGCCTTCTACATGCCAAGTTACTTTGTGGGGATGCAATTCCCTGAACTTTAATCTGCTGCTGAGATAACTTTCTAAGATTAATAGCACTTATGTCAGCATTGCCAGGTGTCTGATTCTGAAAATCAGCATTGCCGGGATAGCTCCGTTTTACCTCAAATTTGATCTCTTAAATATTAATGCTATGTCAAGTTTATTCTATGTCTTTGGACGTGTAATTTGGAAACATGGCCACCCATCTGAAGACCCTGTTCTGAAGTCAAATTAGCCTCCAATCAATTCTGGCTTCCTGTCTTCTTCTCATGCCCCCCTTGTTAAGTTTCTGGCAGGCTTTAGGCAAGTTTATTGGGTCCTGACCTTGTAAAGTATAGCACCTATACTTTACAAAAATATCTTTATATAAATTTTCCCATTTTAATATTAAACTCATATTTCAGTCTTTCTTCCATCTGAAGGGGAGATGACTTTCACTTTCAGCTGACTTTACAATTCACTGCAGGATGCAACCAACTTTCCAGTGGGAAAGATTAATATACTAGCTAGGCCTCATAGGACAAGCTTTAACCCACAAATAATTCTCTAAAAGGTATAAATATCAGGGACTTCACAGTTAGTAGGACAAAAACCAGTGGGTATGAAGGAAGTTCCCTTTGAGAAAATATCATGGTATTTTGTGAGTCAGATCAGTTCTCAGTGTTATAGAGTGTGGTTCATTCTTAGGTAGGTACACACCTGTTGAGGGATAGTTCTGTCTTGCATCTCTGCAAGCTGGTTTCACTATTTCACAGTAGAGAAGTTATCTCAGTAGACACATAGTTTATAGGCATTATTGGTCACTACCATCCTTCTGAGTCCTTCCAAGACTTCTTCCCTGTGTAGGGATTGAAGATTCAGAGACAGTTCCAGGTTCTCTTGCTAGCAAATTTTTGTTTAGAGTTCTGTTTTGACAGAAACACATCAGAGATTTGAAAAGAGAGAGAGAAAAAAAGAAACCTGATCCTCTAGTTATAGCTAAGTAGCAGATAAAAGCAGAAAGAAAATGCAACTCTTGCATTTTCCTACTTTTGAAAGTCAACAGCAATTTTTGCTGAGCTGTCTCTCCACTGAGCTGTCTCCCCTAGCACTACCATCAGTTTTGTTAACATCACATTTCCTATGTTAAATCCCTTCCTGCTTAGAATGTCTCAAGTGGTATTTATTTTTTCCTGACCTGATTTGGACTAGTTACAGCCCTTTGCCCATGGTGTTATAATTTTGAAATTCATGTTTGTTGCTTTCTATGGATGGGATCTTCAGAAACACAGGTGTTTCTTACTCATCTCTGTCTCTCAAGGCACTCTGTACATGTTGTCAAAAGACTACATAGAGAATAAGTTTGTGTTGGAGAGGGTAAAAGACTTTTGACCAAGCCAAGAGTACATATCCTAAGTAGGGTAAAAGGAAATTTTCAAAGTATTCATCTTTATCTCTAGCCTTGATTTGTTCAAGTCAGCTAGTGGAGTCACATTTCTAACACTATCTTATGAAAGTCAGTGTAAAAAAAATCCCCCTTTATAACAAAGTTGAACCTCTTAAGAAAATACAAAAATACTTGTTCAGCATGTACATTAGCACTGACAGTTGTGTTAGGGTTCAAGTCAGTGATGATATGCCTTCTCACTGTGGTTCATTGTGGTGATCACCACAACTGAAACCAGATCTTTCATTTTTCAGCTCTTGGTTGTAGGTAGGAGGACTGGCCCAGGCAAAACATGAGACTATCATTAACAAACATATCACATCTCATCCATTGCCTCAATATTTGCTTCCAGGGAAAGTTCAAACTGTGTCATACATTGGGTTAAGCACTTGGAACACAGGGAAAGAAAATTTCTGTGTTTTAAGAAATCCACTTTGATGGTAAACCAGTTATAATTATATACTAGTACAGAACATACACAGATTAGTGAAAACATCTAGGAAAAGCAGCAAAATCAATCTGGAGAGTGTAAGATAAAAGGTACTTCTTGGATTAGGGGGCTGGAGGGGTCTTCTTAAGTATGCACAGGACTTGGCTGGGGAATAGGGTAGTACAGCTAGTAGGGACTTGGGATACAAGCTCTGGGTGGTGAGGTCATGGCTTATCCACACATCTGGATTCTTTGTGCTGTGCACATATGCAGATAATCATGGCTTCACATCCAGGGACCTTGTAGGCCACACCAAGAACTTGGAGTTCACTGAAACTCCATGGATAGCCAGTAAAAACCAATTCTATGGTTCAATGAAATTCAACTCAGAGTTTAGGGACCTGAACTTGTCCTTGGAACACTTGAGGTTTAGGATGTTTCACTGGTCTCAAGTTGAAACATGATTATATGGACATTAAAACTATCCCACTGTCTGCACCCTAGAAGATGGTTCGAAGGGGTCACAACTGAGATCAAGAGTACCAGTTACCAAGCTGGGGGGGGGGGGTTGGGAGGAAAATAGCCCAGAGAAGAAGCAATCTGGTTGATGGGTATGTGAGCTTATTAGGTTTCAAGCGTTTCCAAATGAAGACTTTAATCCTTCTTCTTTTCTTTTCCTTTTTTAAAATGCAAAGGATGAATGATCCTTTAATAACATTTGTATTCAGTTATATTTAATAGTATTACCCTCTCTATATCTGATGTCCACTCTGGTATGCCTACTAAAATAGGCCTACTATTATGACCCCTGTTACCAAGTCTTCTGACAATCAGGTATGATCTTTAATGTATTTGGGGGGTTGGAAGAGACACTAGCATATTCACTCAGACATGGAATACCAAGTTGTTTATGCAGAGAATAAAAGAAGTAAGTCAGAAGGCAAAAGAAAAATACCAGTTGGTTCCTCCCTTAGGAGGAACATAAGGGAACCAAATAAGGATCAAGGAAAGGAATAAGAACAATAATAATAATAACAGCAATAAAGACACAAAAACCAAAAATGAAGAGACAAGGACAGACTGGGGACACTTGGTGGGGAGGGGCGGGGGAGGGTTGAGGGAAGATGGGAGCACGAGGGACTGAGGTGATGGTGCACTGGTGAGATGGTGATGGGGAATACATGGGGATTACAATTGATGGCAAGTATATGTAAATTTTAAAATAAAATTTATATTAATAAAAAAATAGTGCATATGCTTGAAAAAAAAGAAAGAAACATAAAGTCAGTCAAGGTAGTGTGGTTAAATAGTTGGGGTACATGTTCCCAGATTATTCTGCTGCCTCTAAGGGCAGTGTGTAACTTGGATGGGATGAATGGGGCTACCCAATGTAGAGCCTGAAGCTATCGTGTCAACAATTTCCTTTCCTCTCAAAAGATGAATATCAGATGATCTCACTTATATGCAGAATACAGAGAAACCAAACAAAAGGTAAAGAGAAAGTCAAAACTAGCAAGCTGGCCATAGAACGGAGGCATAAGCAAAGGAGGGGGAGGAAAGTGTTCAAAACAGGGCGACAGGAACACAACAGAATATGGTGATTGTTCATGGGTGATGTGATGGTGGGAAAATAATGGGGACTACAAGGATGTAAGAAAAAACTTAATTAATAAAAATAAAAGAAAGATAGAACAAATATCAACAAGAAATTCTGTATAAGTTGTCCAGAATACAAAAATATATCTATGAAAATGAAAAAAATCATGAAAAATCATGACCCATAATCAAGAGAAAAAGTAGTCAATATATTCAATAGAAACAGACCCACAAAGAGTCCAGACACGTAAAAACATCTAGTCCAAAACTTAAAAGCAGCAATTTGATATACCTAACAACTGACAGGATGAATATAATGGGTTAAGAGATGGAAAATTTCAAAAGACAACTAGAAAATTTTTTTCTTAAAGATTTCTTTATTTATGTATACACGAGCTCGGGTACAGGCCAGAGGTATGAGGAGTGAGAGGATTCACCAGAGACAGAGTGGGGAGAGCAGAACAGGCAGATGACTGAAATACACTGCTGAAGGGAGCAGCGATGAGGCAGGGGAGGTCTGCTGCGCCATGTGGGTTCCCCTCCCAAGCGGGGGATGGAAGTCGCGCTGCTGTGCCTTGGATACATCACAGTGTGGCCCTCAACCCGCTGCGCCACCAGGGAGGCCCCGACAAGTAGAAACTTTTAACAAAACATTTTTCATTAAATTCTTCTCTTTATTTATATTCTCTTTAGATTTAAGTATTTAACGTCCTGTGATGTTTAAATCAGATTTCCATAATCTTTTATAGATATATGTATTTTAGTTTCTTTTAGTTGTCTAACATTCTTTACAATTTTTTTTTATCCTTGGGTTGTTGGAAACATTTTATTTTTGTTTTTATATAAGTAAAGTTGATTTATAATGTATATAAAATAACATGTTTATTTCAAGTATACATCATTATAAATCAGCATCTGTATATACAATATTATGTTCACCACTTGTCCTATCTTTAGGAGATCTTAAAAATCTAATCCTATCCTTCATGATATAATTGCAAGTAAACATAAAATAATTTCCCTTTTCACATTTTAACTTATTTTCATTGCAACTGGAAAATGTGGAGTGACTAAAATTCATTGAGATGCGTTAAAGCTTACTTTACTCTTTCAAAAACACTACATTTGGGGCTTCCCTGGTGGGTGCGAGGGGTTAAGCATGGCATATGAAGCATCTGCAGCCATCGCAGCCTGTCCCTCTCCATAGACGGGACCCACATGGCACAGCAGACCTCTCCTGTCTCACCCACTGCTCTCCTCAGCAGTGTATTTCAGTCACTCTGCTTGTTCTGCTCCCCACTCTGGCTCTGGTGAATCCTCTCATCCACCCCCACACCCGTACTCCAGTTCTTGTATGCATAAATAAATGAATCTTTTAAAAGAAATACTCTATTTGAACTTTAAAAAAGATTTTCTTTCCTCTCTTTGAAACTACTACTTTTTTTTTCCACTGTGAAAACACTTCTCCTTTTTTTTTTAACCAGCAGTAATTTTGTACATTTTTCCCTTCCTGTCTGTTCATAGGTATGGAATGCTAGCAGTCTCCAAGACAGATGAAACCCCTATCTGATTCCTATTTTGAGAATATTCTTAATTTTGAATATGGTGTTTTAAATAAAATGGAACCCAAACATGAGTTAGAAAACATAATGAAATTGAGGAAAAGGCAACTGGCAAAGTTATCTTTGAAATCACAGACCCCCTGCTGTCCTTAAATCTTCAAGAAGGCATGAAATAACCAGCAAACTTCTAATCAGTCATTTTAAGTTTTGTAAATTTAAGTTATTTTTAGAATAAATTTTCTGAAAACTATTATGAAGGTTGTGAAGTGCTGACAACTTCCTATTTTCTGACACATAATTCCACTGGAAAATCTAACTGAAAAACCGGAATTCACCAAAAAACATTATATACTTGTGAAATGAGTTCAACATTCAGCCTCATTAATCACCTACAGAAAACTGTGGTGGGACGCTTTGGAACTTGAGGATTTTAGGGGTAAAAACTTGACGAAGTCCAGGCCCTTAAAACCTAAGCAGAATTTCACTGCATCTTAGAACTGGGAGATGTTAGAGCACTCAGATAAACAGGTGAGTAGGGAGAGAGGGATTTCTTTCACTCCTTTCTTTAGTCTTTTCAGTGCTCCAAATCTGTTAATATTGGGACATTTGTGCTTGTGTTTGTACGATGCTGTAAATAATATACCCTCTTATTTTGATTCCTGTGTAGATTAATAGATGTCATTTTTGAAACAATAAAGCATGATAGTAATCCTTGAAAATGCTAAATCTCATTCTTAAAGATGCTAAGGATTTTCAAAATTACTGTCTTCTAATGCAAAAATTTTAAGTAGCAATGTGTGTGTGTGTGTGTGTTTTGGGGGGAATCTTAGCTGGGAAATAAGCTTTCCCTCTGGAAGTTCAATAATAACACAGCTCAGTCACTAGTAGAGACAGAGTGTGGCCTAACTGAAGGTGTTGACATGATTGAAGCAGTGGGCCAATCAGAAAGTGACAATGGTGACAGAAAGAACAGGCAGGTCTCAAAGTCGGACACTGCAGTGTCTGTGCAGGTGCCACATGCAGGACCACGTCCCGGAAGACATCTGCCGTGTAAAGAAAGAAGACCCCACCGCTGGGCCCAGGAGATGGCATTTCCCCACACGCAGAAGAATGTGCCTGCCACAAGGAGTCCATCACTCACCACCCTGTAGCTCATCTCAGGCATCTAGGTCAGGATTCCCATGGAGGAAGCCTCTGAGGAGAGGGTGCACGAAGGCGAGGGTGCAAGTGCAGTGGCAGTTCATGGTTTTCACTAAGTGACCTTTCAATACAGTAGTATGTCTGGGATCTTGGTTAATATATTAGCTCTGGAAGAAGAGCTTTAAGGCCGCTTTTATGTCAAAGAGGACTCAAAATGATTATAAATATCACATAGTAGGGGTACAGTTGACAAACAAGTCCCCTCCAGAAAGCACCGCCTGGAACAAGGCACCTGCTCACTTCAAATATCCCAGATGTGTTATCCTTCCTTTCAATACCTCTGAAAATAGGACTCTCTTTGGCTACTAGTGACTTCAAGCCCTGGCTGCATATTAGGGTCGTCTGAACTTAAAACAAAACTCCAATGCCCAAGAGCACCAACCCAGGACAATTAAAGGTGGCACTCTGGGCACTGGTGAAGTGAGTCTCTTATGTCCCTGGGGTTGAGAACCATTGAGGGGTTACCAGTTACAGAGAACTTTTTTTTTTTTGTAGGACTAAAAAGAGGGAAGTTCCCTAATATATTTTAAAACATTTAACAAGCACTTTATAGATGAGGAACCTGAGACTCAGAGACATGAGGCAACTTGCTCAAGTCTAAGTAGCAAACAAGCAAGACCAGGGCTGGAACTTCAATATTTCTTTTACAAAATATCAAGTTCTTTCCATGATATATGAGAGAATGCAGAACAGAAGCCAGAAACTCTGCCAGATTCTGTTGAAGGGAGAGTAGCAAGGAAGGGCAAGGCAGAAAGGGTATCCAGAGAGACTCCCCAAGAACAGGCAAAGAGGTAGAGAACTGTGCAGAATGGCCTCGGCAGCTGTCTCCGAAGTGCATGCAGAGTACTCGAAGTGCATGCAGGGCAGGAAATTGGCAGTGTCTTTTATTTAGTTTTTATCTCTCATTGATGGATTGCATGTTTTATAAAATACAATTGATATTTGAACAATAGCAGGAACTAGGGACTCCGACTACCCAGAGTGCAAATCTATATATATCTTATTATCATTGTCCTTCCTATACTTGGTTCTGTACTGAGGGATTGGTAGGGATTCAACCTACCAATATCTGAAGATGTTGTTGCCATGAATGTGGAATGTGCAGGTAGAAAACAAATTGCATATAAATGGACTTGGGCAGTTCAAATCTGTGTTGTTCAAGAGTCAGCTCTATTTTGATATGATAATAAATGCATGTGAATTAGAAAGAAATCAATAGAGACAGAATGGGAATTCACACTCAATTATTTTTACACTGGTAGGAACACCGTCCAAAAAGCAGAGTCTATTGTTTAGAGAAGATTTTCTCAACCAGGACTTGTTGGAGTGGGAGCCACCCAGGTCCCTGAGCTATGGTAGACACTGGCGTCCTGACTTCAGGAACATTCTGTGTACAACATTAATGGTGTGATGGTGGGAACTCTTGGTTCAAAATCACTTTTCTAGAGCTGAGAGGTTTTTATTTTTTTTAAGGATTTATTTATTTATGCATACAAGAGCTGGGGTACAGACCAGAGGTGTGTGGGGGGCAGTGAGAAGATTCGCCAGAGACAGAGTGGGAAGCAGAACAGGCAGATCTACTGAAATACATTACTGAGGGGAGCAGCAGGTGCAGCAGGAGAGGTCTGTTGAGCCATGTGGGTCCCCTCCCTGGCTGGGGATCAAACTCAGGCTGCTATGTAGTAGATGCTTCACAGTGTGGCGCTCAACCCGCTGAGCCACCAGGAGGCCTCTGAGAGGTTTTTAAATGTCTGATCTGGAGGCCCCAAATTCAATCAGCGATTCCTTGAGGTCAAAAAATATTTGCAAAACAATACTAAAGTGTTACTTGACTATTTCGCTGTTAGTGTCCCCATTGTGCAGTGGGGTTTCCCAAAGGATCCATAACATGTAACAATGCCATTTTTCTGGAGGCTAATGAAATATTTGCTTATGTATTCTACGTTTTGAAATTTTTTATTCACTATTTCTAAAATGATAAATATAGATATAAGATTCATAAACAAAAGCTCCCTGCAGTCCTTTAGTAATTTATTTTAAAGATTTATTTACAAGCACTGGGGTACAGGCCAGAGGTGTGGGGGGGGTGTGAGAGAATCCACCAGACAGAGTGGGGAACAGCACAGGCAGATCAACTGAAACACACTGCTGAGGGGAGCAGCGGGCGAGGCAGGAGAGGTCTGCCTGCGCCATATGGGTCACCTCCCTGGCTGGCAGCAGGGATCGAACTCGAGCTGCAGTGGCTGTGGTTTGCTTCATAGTGCGGTGCTTAACCCACTGCGCCACCAGGGAGGGACCCCTTTAGTAATTTTTAAGAGTATAAACAGGCCTGGCACCAAAATGGTGCCCTGTTCTAGAGAATATAGAGAGTATAGGAGGTCATGGTTACATATCAAATAGTGGCAGAGGAAAAAAATGAATGCTTAAGTTATTTCAAACTGTTCAAAAGGGTACTTACTATTGTATGACATGTTGGAAAGTGGATTCTGAGTGTTTTGATCTCTACTATTTAAAAAATATTTTTGAGCATGCATATTCTCAAAATACGTTTTCAAATAAATTATACTATTAAGAACATTAAAAATTACTAAACTATGGCAATTTTAAAGCAGTGAACAATATTTTTAATAATTATAAAATGCCCTTTGCTCTCAATAGAAAATAACAAAACTGTTAAATGTATTTCATTATTTTTTAAAAAATCATTGCCTATCATCATGTGATAAGCCACTCCAAAGTCTGATTTTAATTTCACTTTACTGTGATCCTTGAGCTTAATGTCAGAGGCCAAAAAGACATGCGGAAGATAGATAAACTAGAAGGTGGCTAGAAAAATACATTGTCTGTGTCTCCTTACTCATGTTTGATTACATTGCACATCCAGCTACCAACAATGCAAAGATTTTTGTTGAAACTCAGCTAGTAAATTCCAGTCTCTTTTGATTCTAATAGGTGGGGAAGTGTAATAATAAAGGAGTTCAAAATCCTTGAAGTCCTTAATTTTTGAACATATTCAAAAATCTGGTTTTCCAGGTTTAAGTGTACAGATAAGTTTAAAGGTGGTGTGGAGACAGTGTTTTTTTGTAATAAAATCACATAAGTAAAATGTAATTTGTCTCAGTATGCAGGAAGTAAATGAGTGAAGGACTCCACTGTTACTCCTCTGAGTTGAATAACTCAGAGTGACCCCTTCATGCTGACAAAGGGGGTTAACCAGAGTTAATGTATACATCAAACAGTAGCAAAGGAAACTCAGAAGTTTCCTATTTTATTCCTGCATCTGCTGGTTACATGCACCCAGCACTGGGAGCACTAGAAAGTCCCCAGGGAGTTTCAGTTGGAGAACTAGGGAGTTAATTGATTTAAAATCATCAATCACTAGAAAAGATACAAGACAATGGGCGAGTCAGGGAAGACTAGAGGCAGAAAGACAGAAGGTGCAAACTGGGCCAGTATAAGGGGAAGGCATGGCTTTGAGAGACTTTTAGTAGACACACTTGTAGAAATCTGGATATAGGAGGAGGGGGAGAAATCCAGAGGAGCTTGGAGGAGAATAATGTCCTTCCCTGTACAGAGGAAAAAGAGGGCAAGGAGAAAACATGAGTTCAAATTTGGATGTGATAAGCATTTACCCCTGCTGGTACGAAGGTAACATCCCATGGCACTGCAAGGGAAGCTAAAGCAAAGTTCTCTCCAAGTCTTATTTTTCAGATATCTCATGACTTTTCGAAAAAACTTCTATTTTTGGGCCTCCCTGGTGGCGCAGTGGGTTAAGCAACACACTATGAAGCAAACCGCAGCCACTGCAGCACGGGTTCGATCCCTGCTGCCGGCCAGGGAGGGGACCCACATGGCAAGGCAGACCTCTCCTGCTGTGCCCGCTGCTCCCCTCAGCAGTGTACTTCAGTTATCTGCCTGTTCTGCTCCCCGCTCTCTGTGGTGAATCCTCTCACCCTCCACACACCTCTGGCCTGTACCCCAGTGCTTGTATGCATTAATAAAGAAATCTTAAAAAAAAAACAACAACAAACTTCTATTTTTCTGATACGCCAAATAAAACCACTTCAGAAAGAACAATGTACATGCCCCAACATAAAACCTGGCGTGTACTATATGGGGCCGCAGCACCTAGAAGTCCATCCTCGACACCCTATCAGAGCCTGCCCTATTTGACTTCTCGTTTTTCTCCAAACCAACCCTATTTCCTCATCTGTGTACCAGTCTACTGAGTCAGAAATAATTTGCTAATTTAAGCCACTTCCTCCTTTTTAGGAATCCTGATGACTTATGGTCAAATGCTTACGTTCATCATGCTGATCAATTATAATTTTTAATGCTGAGAGATGCCAGGAAAATGGAGAAAAAGGTCAATTTGAGGTTTTGTGATTTCACTGGGCAAACATTTATATTTTTCCTGTACCACCTGGGGAGAATCTTGTCTATTTGAGTCAGATTCTTTTAAGAAGTACTGTATAGGAAAATAAATGAGTGGGAGAAAACCAAGCAAAGTCTCTAGGATAACTTAAAAAATTAGTAGCACAAAAAATTAATAAACATTAATCAAGAGCAATAAGACTGTGGATAGTTAACAATCTGAGAAATTAGAATCATTAGGGTTGGACATTAAAAATAATTTAGCTAGTAGTAATATGGTAATTATATAAAAAACATATATTCTTACTAGAGATGCACAATGAAGTATTTGTGGTGTGACTACATAGGAGCTGGGATTTGCTTTCAAATACAGGAAGAAGGGGAGTGATGGAATTAATTTGACAAAATGATAATTGTTGAAACTAGATGATGGCTATATGGGGGTTATTACACTATTTTCTACTTTATTCTTAAAATTTTCTACAATAAAAATTATTTTATTTAAAAAGCAGAGTTCTAAAATCTGGCTGATGAGCAAAATCTGCTCTAGCTTGAAAAAAGAGATTCTGGGGTCTGTACAGTTCTCTGGCATCAATCCTCTGAGTACATTTGTATGGTGGCAGGAGAGGGGGCTTAGGGGGTGAGGGTGGAGAACCTCCAGAACACTGGTGCTGCCACATCTGTGGGCATCACAGAGATGGGTACCTCTTTAAGCTCTGACTCCCTTTTCCCTCCTACTTGATTCTTTCCTTTCTCTTGCCTCCTCCCTTGTTTTTTTCTTGCCTTGCTTTATGAAGAAATCTTTGGGGCAGTAAAAGTACTAACATCTCACTGGAACAGGTAGGCCACCCCCACTCCCATGTGGGGCTTGGTGTCCTCACTCTTCAAACAGACACCCAACTGTCATGCTGTTATTTTTATGATGTTCTCGCACTATCCCTGGGTGGGAAGTGCATTTACTGCCAGGTTTGAGAAGTACGTTTTTTCTTTTCTTTTTTAAAGAATTATTTATTTATGCATACAAGCACTGGGGTACAGGCCAGAGGTGTGCGGTGGGGGGGTGAGAGGATTCACCACAGAGAGCGGGGAGCAGAACAGGCAGATCAATGGAAGTACACTGCTGAGGGGAGCAGCGGGCACAGCAGGAGAGGTCTGCCGTGCCATGTGGGTCCTCTCTCTGGCCGGCAGCAGGGATTCAACTTTTGCTGCAGTGGCTATGGTTTGCTTCACAGTGCGTTGCTTAACCCATTGCGCCACCAGGGAGGCCTGAGAAGTACGGTCTTATTAGTTAGGTTTTTCCATTCATTATTTGTAAATAGAAAACATTAAAATTTGTTCTTAAATAATTTATTTAATAATGACTTTTGTGAAAAGTTACATTTATTTTAAGAAAACTTGAAGAAATTCAATAAAGGGTAAACAGTCTTCTATAAGAAACAACTAAATGTGCAAATTTCAAACATTTTTATACAGTAAATATAAATAATTCAAATTTTTCACATTACGAATGAAAATAATTGATACACACACACAAGAGTAAAATAATAACTGTAAGAGAACTAGATGAAAACACTGAAGTTTATTTGAAATTTTTAGAGAGAAATTATAAAGATGGATGACGGGGAAAGGACTCAAGGCAGTGTGAGTGGAAACACATCAGCTAATGTGGTCAAGGTAATGGACTTACAGATGGCAAAGACTTCAGGTCCTGAGTCCAGACCAAAAAAGAAAATGGCAGCCTTCACCTCTGGGGACAGCGTGTTTCCCCTCCCCACCTTTTCTCCACTCCCCCTCCCCCCAGGAAAAGTATGAGAGTCACACAAAGCACAGAGAGAAACTGCAGGCCAAGGACAGAAGTTTACCTACACTTATGGAGACAGGATTTCTGCATATCCTGCGTGCCGTGGCCACCGGGCCCTGCTCAGCACCCCAGGATGTCACGTCAGCACAGCAAGTAAGACTGTGACGAAGGCCACATTTTTCTCTTCTATTTCATTCCTGCTCCTTCCCAGTCTTATCTCCAGGAGGTAGGATACTCAGAGTTTACATACAGCAGGAACCAGTTTCTTATTAATGACCACAAATGGCTCTGGCCAAAGTTTAATTAAGAGTATGAGATATTAATGAATCTACCAGTGATGAAATTCCTTCTTGCCTGAGGAAGGCCACCAGAGAGTGGACTCCCCTATGGCAGGGACCCCCCTTGGTTCTCAAATATCACCCAAATCAACTATGTTATATACTAAGAAGACACTACAATGTTTTTCGCAGAGGAGAAAAAAATCTTCATTTAAATATTTAAGTTTGTAATAAAATAAATAAAGTACATATGATACAGCTCCCTTTAGCAAAGCAGCTGGTTCAGAGTTCATACAGCTGTGTATAAAGGTACTGCCCAACAACAACCAGAAAACAGGTTATTATTGTCTTCCTACTTCTAGGGCAGCATTCGACATTATAAAAAAATTCCCTCATACATAAGGGGTATACAGTATATGTACAGAGAATTATGCACACCTCAGTCCAAGCTCTTTAGAAGTGAAGGCAGTCATAACCCAGTCACACCTCTTCCCACTAAAATATTCTGATTTTTAAAAGGTGCATATTGTAAAGAGCAGCTTTTTGCTTTGTGATCTTGTGTAGTCTCAGCAGCCTCAGAATCACAGTGAGTGGATGGTTCTGTTTCTGCCGTGTCCGTGGGAAAGGAATCAGGCAGGTTGGGAAAAACCACTAAGTTCTGACACTCTGAAGATGTCCATTTTCCCTGAGGTTCCAAGCTTCTGGCAGAGAGCCGAGGATTCAGTGTCACCTCTGAGAAACATGAAGGATGGCAGGTGGAGGGCTCTGGGTTTCCCAGCCCAGCTGACAGGTGTCTTCCCTTTCCTCAAAAGACGATGAGGCATTTGTGGTGGGCACGCTACCTCCCAGCCTCTGCTTCGTAGGAGAGGAGGGGAGCACTGGCTGCAGGCTGACGTCATCCCCTGCCAGTCTCAAGCTTTGCTCTCAGGCCACTGGGAATTATTCCCTGGTCAGCACATTCAGGGCCGTGAGGAAAAGCTCATCCTTTCCTCCCCTGCTCAAAAACACCCTCCAGCACAACGGTGGCATCAGTGTGGTAGAGTATAGCACCGTGTAGGCTAACGCCTCCAGGCCCCACTTCGCTGGGGTGGGCCCGCCTGTTAGCCATACATCTGCTTGAACTGAAAGCACTCGTTGCAGTAGCCGTTACACTTGGCGTTGCCGAAGTGATCGCAGGCAGTGGCCCGGCAGCGCTGCTTGGGAGGCTCTTCGGCAGTGGGGTCAGGCTCACCCCTGTGGGCCCCTGGGACCACCTGCTGGTCGAGGTGCTGGCACTCCATGCAGAGTTCCTCGCTGCGGCAGGCCAGGATGTTCTTGCAGGAGGCCCGGGCGCACTTGGACCTGGGGGTATTCTGTGTGGTACGAGGCAGTTCTCTGAGCTGGGAAAAGGGAGACAGATCAGTCATGATTCTAGGGAAGAGTGTCATCTCATCCGACAGCATGAAGTCTACAAAGAGCTGGGTGGGCACAGAATACCTGCCTGACCAAGCACAGGAGAGTTTCAGGGACCTGCTGGGAACGCGAGCTCTGCAAGGGCTTTCTCCCAGACCCAGTAAAAGCAGACAAGGCCTGGGGCAGGCCCACTGGAATCACCCATCCTGGCACAGACCTGCGAACGCTGGCCCAGTTTGCCTCTGTGTGCATCACCTCTCAGCAGGTTCCCCTGTTCTGTCAACAGCAAGAGAGGCATCTAGGAGGCAGAGTTTGCTGTTTTTAACATGCCATCAAAGGAGGCACCTGAGGTGCTCTGCCTTCTCCCTCTCCTGATACAGGATTATTAAGAAAATCGGTTGGCCACTTGGTTATTTCTGCTTCTACCACAAATCCAAGAAGTCGCTGATGTTTCAAAGGGTTTATTCTCTGGCTTATTGCATTTGCCTTTTGAAATGAATTCCCAAGTATCTCCAGACCATGAAAATCAACAGCAGCTGTTGTACTTCCCACCCTGGAGGTGCTAGTGACTTCTCCCCCAGGTTCTTCCCAGAACTTGGCAGGGAGGACAGTCTGCTGATCCGTGTTAGAAACTGCTCCAGCAGAGAGCTGTCCACAGGAGAGGGGGAAGTACCTTAAAATGTCTCACCAGTTGCCCGTCAGGCCTTTTTGCTTCACGAAGTCTCTGAGTCTGAGCTTCAATGAAGCACTTCTGACAGTATCCTTCAAGCACGGTGCTTCCCAGGGTGTCACACTCCCTCCCCAGGCAGGGGACCATGTTTGGGTACCTGGGCGCGGTCGGGTTGGCTGTCCCGGAGGCAGTGACAAAGCCTAGAAGAGAGCAGATACACGTGAGGACCACAAACGGGCTCCCGAGGAGATACACACAGGAGCATTAGAAGGACAAAACCAGGTTCCAGCCGCAGGTTAGGCCGGTCTCCACACCTGCATGTATGCGAGTGCTCCTGCATAAGTCCAACAAAATACTAAACAGGAAGACTATTCCTGAACCATCTCTGACTTCACAAATCTCTCCTTGGAAAATACCATGCTGGACCATCACAGCGACAAAACAGGCATAAACTGCCTGTCCTTGTGAATTAAAGATTTCCGAAACCTTAAATGTTTTCTTCACTGACCGTGGGCGACATCCCTTTCTCCAGCTCCAGCTCTCCAGATTTTGAGAGCCATAGAAGCCTAGTACAAACTCATCCTGATTAATGCTGGGTATGAATGATGTTCTGAGGAAGAAATCCCATGAACTCTGTCTACACGGGTGTTTTGGGGGTGTCGGAATATGCTACTTTGTGCTCTTGGCTACCATGTATGTCTGGCACAGCCACAGTCACTATCCCTCTGTGCAAATCACGTTCTAAACACTGTCCTGAGGGCTCTTTTCTTGAATTGTAGGAGGAAAAATGTCTGTGTGAGTTTTGAAACGGGGGTTAGGAAATCAACCATTTCACTCACGTTTATTTTCTCTGTATTCGATGAAACACAGTGTGCAGAAGCCCTTGTTTTCTGGAGTCCCAAAATACATGCAGCCGGCTTTTCTGCAGTTCTTTGTCTCTGTCCGGTCCCCAGGAGTCCGTGCAGCCTGAGAGAGGAAGCCTGAGGAGGCCTCATTCCCAGTTCTGTGGCAAGAATGTGAGGAAGGACTCTGGATGAGCTGCGAGGGGTCCGACTTGGACCGCTGGTGGCAGGAGGGAAGGACGCTGGAGCTGAGGCTGGAGGAGGGTTCGGCTTTAGTCCTTTTGAAGCAAGTACTGCAGATCCCATTAAAAGTCCTGGTGACATCCTGGAGGCAGGCCTGGCACTTACCAGGAGCCGACTGCCTCGTGTTGTCTGAGGTGTGGCTGGGATTGAGCTGTCGGGCGTGACAGCGCTCACAGAGTCCATTGTGCTGCACGTTCAGCGTGAAGGGGCAGCCGGGGCTCCTGCACTTCATGGCGGTGGTCTCGCTGAACAGGAAAAGGCTGGGTGCAGTTGGTGGGGCCGAATGAGGCCCTCCAGTAGGCTCCTTGGGATTCCAGGCCAAGGGCTCGTAGGCCTCACCCCGGGCAGCGCCAAGTGCCAAGCCAGGCAGCGCCTCAGGGCCCGGCTTGGCATTCGCCTTTGTGGATTTGTTTTGGTTCTTTTTCCGTCTCTCTGAGCACTCGTGACAGAAAGGCTGGGTGTTCACTGACATGAAGAAAGGGCAGTTGGGCGTTTCACATTTTATTTCCATGAGGGACAGCTGGGGAATGGGGGGTTCCAGACCATGTGCCTCTCTCCGGCCCTGGTCGTTGTTTTCCTGCCACTTCTTGTACTCATGCTGGACAAGTTCAAAGTAGTCGTCTACCAGGTTTATTTCTTTTGGTAAGTTAGCTTCATCCAACCTACAGATCAAAAGGAAATATATGAGACCACACACACACACACACACACATGATTTTGCATCATTAGCTCATCAGGCAACTTTTAGAATGTGGATCATACAATAACTTTATAACCAATTCCTGAAATGCAGGCCCACGATAAAGAGTTTGGAGCTCATATAACATAGGCCAATACATCTGCTTACATGTTTTAGATGAAAATAATGTAAGTTCATCTGCTAAGAAGACTTATTATTTTGAATTTCTCTGTCTCGCTGAATCCACCTTGGTTTTCCTCCAAATTACAGATAATTCTAAAGAAAAGGTTACTCTGGGGCTATCTCTGTACCTTATTACTCGATCCCTCTTTTGAAAAGATATTTTAACCTTCTAACTTCTCAGAGATATTCACTTCTCAGGTTATTCACTCGGAACCAGAGTACTTTGTAGTTTAAGCTATGCTGGAACATTATGTTTTGTATTTTTCTGTTTTTAATTTTAAACGTGTTCCTGGTCTCTAGGATCATTAACTACCGTGTGCAGTAATGAAGTGGCAGATGCACCCAGAGATGTTATCTATTTACTTTGAACTCTCTGTAGATTGTTAATGTCCACTTTGAGAAACTGATTCTCTTGTGTCTTTCTGGTGCATTCCAAGTTATAAAAAACAACCATCTCTTTAACATAAAGTCAGTATCTAAAACTGAGACATCTGTGTGAACTGTTTTCTGGCTCTCTCCTCTCCTTTCCAGCAAAACTCTGTGCCTGCCACACAAACCCCTCCTCCAATTCCATCTGCATCCGACATGTCAGTCATACCAAGAAACCAGGAGAAAAAGAATTTTTCTGTGTCTAAGAATTTACATATGTTGGCCTTGTACTAGGGCACTAAAAAAAAAAAATAACAACAAAAACCAACTCTCCCAGATGTGAACATACTGTCTTAAAGCTATCATGCTGATTCCCGGATGTGCAGGGAATTCATCATAGATGAATTACTCTGCCATTCACAGGCAGAGATGGTGCTGGCTTTTGTGCATGAACCTCTGAAACTGGTTCAGAGTGGAGGGAACTGGCTTCAACTACCTTTGCTGTGGAGCTCTGGTGTGGCAATAGCTTATGTGGCTGAAGTCAAAATAGTTAAAGATGACAAAGGTTAGAGCAAACAATAAACCGCTTACTTTGCAGCATTGATCAAAAGCGTGGTGCCATGTTCCCAGCCTTGGACGGGGATTTCTATCACCATCAAGTACTCCTTTAAGAGTTTTTCCTTCATCTCATTCTCAACATCTGTCAAAAAGTGAACTTTTAAGTCTTCAAATCGCCCTCGGTCTCTGTTAACGAGTGGAACAGCTCGGATTTCTGAGGGAAAAAAATAACGAGCACATAAGCAATATATTCTTCTAATTAAAAAGAATGTGTGAGGCCATCTATATAATGATTAACTTTCGAAAACATGGGAAGAATACAATTAAAGAATGGAAACATCTTATTTAGACGTAGTCAAGCTCAAATGGGAAAAAAGGCTGCCAGCAGATCTCATAATTATATTCCCATCCTTCAGAACCAGACCAAGCTGAGGATGAACTGTACCGATATCAAGCTCTGGACCCTCTGGCAAGTAACACCTTCTCTACACTTGCACAGCTCATGTGAAATAAGGCTGTCCACGATATAGTATTTACTTATACACACACACACACACACATTTTCCCACTCACACTTAATGGGCTAAAAGTACTTTCCAAGCCATACATAAAAAGCCGGCGGGTATTATGAGTACTACCACGGCATACTTATTGCTAACCAAGTAAATGACAGAATACTATATATGTCAACGAAAATAATACACTTAATTCAGATTATGTCAATAAGGAGCAAAAGAGCAGACTGTGAGGCTGAACATGAAGCTGACAGACGAGCAGGTAACAGAAGGCACAGATGTGAACTGGATCTCAGATCGCTCACCAGGGCCACTGTCCTTCAGGGTCACCAGGGGCACAAAGTGGTGTTTGTCGTAGCCGAGGACGATGGGGTAGCTGTAGCACTCCCGGGCGGGCCAGTGGAGAGGCAAGTAAATCCCGCCTACTTTCAATGGAGAGAAGTTTGTACCCGATTCCAGACTTTTCAGCATTTTGTCTGTTTAAGGCAAGAGAAATAATTAAGACCCTCAGGTGACTTTCATCAAATTCCCTTTAGCTACAGTACCTGTAACTTTAGAAACATGGATTTTTCCTAAAAGCTTAACAGTAAGCTTGAAAGGCACTTAAGTACAGATAAATACCTCACCTGCAATAACAATGATGGGCCTTCTGAGGATGTTGCTAAGGACAAATATATGTATTTCTTCCAGGGAATTATACTGAAGTCCATTTCGGGCCGTAGGGGCATCTGTGGATGCCATCTTGGTAAGGTTTTCCCATTCATCAGTCCAATTCTAAGGAGAAGAGAAAGGGGAAAAGGAAATTGAATGCATTTTGTACTGAGCAATCATTCTGACTTTGCTCTCTAATTATTCATTTCTATAACTCAGCTCCCCCCTCCTTTCTTGAAATCATCATTCAAATGATCACCCTTTTTCCCCCTGCTTTGGTTTTCTTCCCTTACTTTTTTCCACTACAAGACAAAGTCAAAAGTGGGGGAGGGTGGGGGCAGCACCTGCTTTCAGAAAAATCCCTGATGAGGCATGATTATCGATGTCCCTCATCCAAATGTACACAAAAATTCCAAACGTGTGACTGAGATCTGCGGGGAGGCTCATGACTGAGACTGACTGGCTGGCCCAGTAAAGCATATGATGAACAAGTGAACCAAGAAAACAGCTAACATCATAGGAAAGGCCCTGACCAGAAGCTCTTCTACTAAAACAAAGAGATCCACAGCTAAACCTTGCTGCCCTGAAGCTTCCTGGCAGGGACAAAAGTCTTGAGTTCAGCCCACAGGTTTCTGGTGTTTTCCATTGACTAGCTTTACCTAGCTAGCTTCATATGATCTAATACATGAGATGCTCCATGAAAGCAGGGTCCAGTCTCTGGTACCCTTTCCTCAGGCTGAAGCTCTCAATAGATGCTTAAAGGGGGGACAAAACATACCCTGGTATCATAGCAAAGTCCCGTTTCCACAAATTCCTGAGACTTGAGAGACTCCAGTTGCCAGCGGAACTTGAAATTGCGCGTGTCCGTTTCCATGAGAGTGCTGAAGAGTACCTTCCTCAGGACCAGGTCTGTGTCCTGAACACCCCACATGTACTGAGAAGCAGCATGCATGAGGCAGTTTCCATCCCCTGAGGACAGAAGGGAAGCGAATTCAAGCAAATCACAGCTAGGAAACCAAGCAACGGTGTTCACAGAGTATACCAGTCCTACTGCTACTCTAGGGGACCAAATAAGGCATGCAGAAATGCAAATGGTTTAATGTCTTAGTCCAAGGGCCAAAGAGTAACATTTCCCAAGGTGATGACCACCACTGCTTGCTGATTCTAGAAGACAGCAGACAGGCAACATGCACCAACCAGGAAGCCAACAGGGCTTTGTGTACTAGACAGGGAGGGTCAGTATGACTCAGTGCAAATGACTTGAGCATTCCACTGTAGCCTTTGGGACCCAGGAGTTTCCTCTCCTGGTTTTTAAAGTGGGATTGAGAGATCAACCGATCACCTAACACCAATACCTCCCAGAAATGCTTTAAGTCAATGTGCTTGTTAGCAGTTCCAGAGTCTTTTTTAAGAGTAAAAGAGTACTTGGACATCTAAGTTTGAAAGCAATTCAGAGTTTATATCATTTTAAGAATTTTGCACAAAGGAACTAATTTTTATTCCATTGCTGTGTTACTTTGACAGGTTAAAAGCCATAATTCAAGAGACTGCATTTTTTCCAACCTCTAAACAATAAATATTTGGGGGTATGTCTAATATAAGAAAAGTTAATCCCTTAACTTCCTTTGCCAAGAAGACAACTGTTTTTCTCAAAAAAGGTTAAACTTTTGGTGTACTGGTTAGCATTCTGGACTCTGAATACAGCAACCCTGTATTCTTCTGTAAGCAGGGCAAGAAAGCCTTTTGAAATGTTATCCAATTGTAATTATAGTCAAACTGTAAAAATACAAAACAAAACAAAAACACCTTCCAAAATATATCCAAAACTAGTGTCCCGTCAATTTATACATGTAGAAAAACAAGCTAATTAAGTATTCAAACAAATGAACAAAAAGATCTCTCCAGCCTGGTGTCTTGGCAGAATGTGGCAATGATTACATTCTGTTGAAATTTCCCCTTTGCAAAATCTAGAGCAAAGATAAGGCTTTTTTTTCTTCTTGTTGCGCTTACTTTCAGTTCTTTATTGAGATGCACCAGTACAAAATTCCCTAAGTAACATCTGGAATTCCCCAGTGCTAAGTTATTTGACTAGCAATTGAGCAACAGTATTGTACTTTTTGTTCTGGTGTGTAGACATTTAAACTGCGAAGTGCACCCTGGACTTTCCAAGTGGGTGTGGCCAGGGTGAGCTGGAATAGGGCTACTCATTATACAAGTGAAATCGCTGCAGCCAATAGATGTTGGAATTTTTCACATGAAGTTTCAATTTTATGCCACCTACTCCCTTCCTCATTCACAGCAGTCTCATATCCTCAAATGCAAACTTGTGAATCACCCCCTCCCCAAACAGACCACTGACCGTAGAACCCTCCTTTAGGGGGAGGTTTAGGGAAAAAAAAATGCTCATAAATATCAAAGAGGAAATGTTTTTCCCCTCCACTAAATATCATGTCTTCCTTTTCCAGATTTTTATGGAATTTTCTTGAAAGTGGGGAAATAAAAAAAATTCTGAATCTAAAAATCCCTATTTCAGGAAATGTTACCAATCTACTTGCCTCTCAAGCTTTGTTTTACCCTGAATCCTTGACAATTTAAATGACATATCTTTGCAGGACAAGTATTTACCATTTATATTTCTTTTTTTTTCTTAAGGAACTGAGCAAGTTAAACTTAACATTTCAGTTAATTCTGTTAATGATAATAAGGCTTTGTTCAAGCTAACACATTTCTAAAGTGGCAGACTCTGCTAGGCAAATATAAAATTTTACTTCTCTCTCCGATTGAGTTCTCTTTTTTCGTAACAAAATGGGAGAGAGTTAAACCACAACTGTCAGGAATATAAACTCCTTGATGATAACTTAACATAATTACCTACTTCTAGGCATTACTTGATTTAATGCCAAGAACAATATAAACACCAGCTATCCCCAGTTTTCTTTCTGTGTTTCTAAGAATTTGTGCTTTAAAGCTAAAAGCAAGATGTTGAGGTGATGTACAAGACACCCTAGAACCGAACCAAAACAAAACAAAGCATGTCGCCGTATTCACCCACTCCCTCCAAGTTACCCGAGTCAAAAATGACCAAAGTTCATGTACAAATTAGGTTAATTAACTTAATGGTCTTATCATCTCATTGTCCATAAGGATTTTCACCACTTGGCTATATTATTTTGATTGAGATGGTTTAGAACTGGCACTGACCTGATAGCCCTTGAAGCCTTTCATGGCTCTTGGTCAGCTATCTATGCGTTGCATATGCATAACGATAATTAACTACATCTATAAAGTAGAATTTTGTAGCTGCATGAACCAGTATACTGGGGTGTTTCTATGCTGTACATACTCTTGCTCAGAGGAAACAATTAAAAAACAAAACAGTCAAGTTTAGAACAGGAAACAGCTACTAGTGGTAAAGGGCTATTGAGCAGACAGGCACGGACAGCAAGCAGGAATCCCTAAGAACAATTAAGTAGAGGCAGTCTAAAACACTGGGCTGGAAACCTCAAACATTTTCCTATTTCATAGAATCGGACCATAGGTAACCGAACCTAGAAGGGAGACAACGGGTTCTTAATAGCTGTTCACTGATTAAACCCATAAATTGCTACCAATGCAAGAAGCCACTATCTGGTAATACGAGTTCACACCATGCTGTCTTTTGAACTTAAAGCCTTTAGTTTATTTATTGTTGGAGCCCTTTAATAGTCCCATTACTGACCAGGGAAGGCTATTTTACAGATGATTTAGAAGATGATTTGCAAGAGCAACACACATAAATCCCCCAAGAGGATCAAGGTGTTCACAAGCACACCCCCAAGTCTCAATATACCCTCCTCTCTACTACACACAACCAGAAAAGACTCACTAAAATTATTCTCGAAACAAGCTTGCTTTTATCACATGAGTTCCTATAATAGGCATTCCTATACTGAGGTACTATGGCCTCAAGGGATTGAGTCTGGGCTCATGTTATTAAAATGGAATGAAGGGTGAACCGGGGGAGCACCCCCTAGGCAGAAGTCTTACCATTGGTTTTCAGGGGCACAAGCTTCCTGACTTCCCGACACCAGTTGAGCTTCTTCTGATTTTCCAGGGAGTTCTGGATGCTTCTGTCGATGAGAGCTTTGTGGATGATGTCCCTAAACTGTGGGCAAAACTGGCAAGTTCTGAACATTTCCAGAGTGTACCGGTGCATGGATTTAAAATGATGACTGATTCCATTGGTTGGTTTAAAAATATCTTCTGGAGTTCGCTCTCTTATCTTCACAGCTTTCCGCATATTGCTCAGATACAAAGCCTGAGGAAGGACTTGCTCAGCCATTGTGCTAGAAAACACCTAAAGAGGAGGTAAAAGACCCATTCCGTTAGTCTGCCTTTGATGCTCTTCCTATATACCTGCCTGCAGGAAAGCCCAGCGTTTGATCTTGTCATTACCCTAATCTGTAGGCAAAAGATCTTAGTCACCTCTACTCCCAGGATACTAGCTGGCCCCAAAGATTAACTCACACTGGACTGTTTTAAGTTACATCACTTTTAAAGATTAGTCTAAACAAGAGAAGGAAGGCGGCGAGTGGGTATTGAGGAGGAGGGGAATAACCCGTGTTTTCAGTAAAGTTTGTCAGGGAGCCAAGCCTGTCTGTCAGCAATAGGTACTGTACCTCTTAAGCGCCCATCTCAGACTACCGCCACTCTGTCACAGCCATGGGATTTTTAAGAGAGCTGCATGTCAGTTTCAGGCACCAAGTACCAGGAGTGATAGCTCCGCCCCTAAGACCACCCACATGCAATCCCTGCTCTCAGGCCAAGTCTTGTTTTGTCTCTTTAGGCACAGCCTTCCTAATCTAGAAGACATATCTGGGAAAAGCCCTATAATTTTTTGCAGTCACCTGCGCCACTGAAGAGCATAATCTCTTTTGCCCATAGAGAAATCTCTACAGTTTATTTATAAAAGTTGTTACAATATTTAATAAAAGCTAGAGCCAAATGTTTTATAACCAACAAAAAAGCCTATTTCTAGCACGATGCTTTGCAATTTTGAGAGCAAACTTAGTAGGTCAATACAAGTTTTTTTTTTTTTTTAAACTTGCCAATGAACTTTACAGCCTCAGAATAAAAAACAGAATAAAAAAGAATAGAGCAATAGATTCTCCATTTCCAGGAGTAGACATTGGAGCTCAATTGTTTCAACTCAACTGTCATTCAAATTGTATTATCATCTCCAGGTACCAACACTCAGATGCATTTCCCACTATATCTTTACCCTGAAATTTTCAAGTATAATTCAACTGGTGGAAGGAAATGAAATTTGGGAAGCCGATAAAAAAAGAAGTTCTAGATGGGACAAGTGAGAAAGAACTGAAGCAAGGATGAACACCTGCAATGCACGACAACAGGTGGAATGATGGGAACTGACATGGGCTGGGATCTCTGCAACTGCAGAATGGTGTGGCGGGGGGGGGCAGTTCTCACCCACTGGACATGAAAGGGTATATTCACCACACGTCCTAAATTCCAAGAGAAAGATGGTTCCAGGACACAAAGATGGTTCCAGGACACTTTCCTTGAGAAGTTTCTTAGCAATGTTCGTCCCACTCCTGCATCATACTAATAGCCAGGGAAAGCCTCCAAACAAGAAAAAGGTTAAGCCTATGAGAGGGAGGCAAAGCCTAGATTCTAGGAAAGCTGCTTCTGGGGGGTCAAGGCACTCCTAAAGCTATAGATAAGGTTATCTAAATTTTTATGACCCTTTCAAAGGAGGAAGCTGGGCTAGATGACCCCAAGATCCCTGGAGAGGAATTTTCTGATGGTGGTTTTGGATGGGAATTCTTAATCTGCTTGCTAGGTGAGGCCTATGATAAATCATTCTTTGGGTCATCCCTGCAGATGGAATTGGGCAAAATCACAACAGAACTACAGACTGATCAAGGAACAAAAAATTGGCAGGAACACGCACACGTGCACACACACACTTCTTTGTGGCACGGCAAAAGTCTTTTTCACAATGTCATTCATTCATTCATCCCCCCCATCCTCCAGCCAAGCAGTGCCTAACCGCCACTGAGATCCCAGTGCTGTGCTTGATGCTGGAGCTAAAAATCAAAGGTTACATTCCTGTCTTGAAACATGACCATTTTAAGTCTGCAGTTAAGGCCACAGAAGTACAGGTCCTATTCGGGTCCCAAAGCCATGTCTACCGGCTAAGTTTAGCCTAAAAACCAAGTCTTCCAACACCTGCCCTTGTTATTGCCACAACACCTCACCAGTGGCCACGGTGCCTGCTGCTTTCAGATGGAAACAAGCAATAGAAAGATGTTTTTAAAAGCTAGGTTTTGCCTGTTTGTGCTGTTCCACACTATTATTCTTCTTTGAATCTAAAGATTTTCCAACAGCTCTCAAGCACTGAGACTATAAACCACAGGAAAGACATGCAAAAGCTAATATTCACTAGTCTGATGTCACTTCATTTTATAGTCTGCAGAATTGCCTCCTTAAAAGAAATCAAGACCCACTGCTCAAGTCCCCAGTACTCAGACTTCCCCACAGTTCAGATTAAAAGTGTTTGATGCATAACTCTAATGTCCTAGAGGCAAAGCTATACAATATTACCCTTGACATGTCTTTTGCACTTCTGCTACCTTGCTGATTTTTTTAAATCAACAAACACCTTATAAAATTTTGGGCAAATGCCTCTGCAATTCAAAAGTTGTAGAATGACTTGAAGAAATCAAAGAAGCACCTTCGACAATGAGAATGGAAGAGTAACAGGAGGGTCACTAGGATGAAGCATTAGGGCTGTGGCCCAGAAGACTCTTTAATGAACGACGCTCTCCCTAAACCCAGCCTGGAGACACTTGACCAGACTGGCTTTCCAAGGAGCGTCAGGGCGAACTGAACACAAAGGGGTCTCAAAAAGAGCTGAGCTCCTTCCTTGCTTAATACCACTGCTTTCCTGAGAGACCAGGTGGCAGGAAGTGGGAAGACCCAGGCTGACAGACAGTCGGCTGTGGGGTAGGGGCTAGAGTAGGGGCCTGTAGAGCCTTTTAAACTGGAGCCCGCAAAGGCAGGTCAGTGACTTGCAAATTTCTTTTAGACTGCTGCACCTGAAAATGATGAACCCTGAAAATGATAAACCCTGAAATGCGAACCCACCCACCTCCCAGCACAGCACGCCAAGTGTCTTCAAACTGTGCCTGGGAAGGTTGCACTAACAGAGTCCCCCACCTCCACCTCCGCAGGGCTTCATTGCCCTTGCGACACTCTATCCCCATTGGCCCAGTTCTGCACAAACTGGAAAGAAGCCACAGTGGTTCTGCAAGGTTACGTGGCCATAAGCATGCAACGCTTGATTTCCAGAAGCAGCAAAGAACCAACGACCACCGGCACAGAGGGGTTCGGGAGCGACACCCCATCAGCCACGTCAGTTTAGGTTCTCTGCATTATCTGAAAAGAGCAGCTGGCTGGAGAAATTCAAGGCTGTCATCCCTGACATCTGGCAGGGCGACCTCAACTCCCTGCAAAGGACACAAACGGCTAACCAACTCCCTTCCAGGACGGCTGCAAAGTCAATGCCCAATAAACCAAAGAATCGATGCCAAATACGCACCCGCAGCCCTAGTCCCTAGCAGTCAGTAGCAGACGGCACGGGGACGCCAGTTACCTGTCCCGGACTCACGCTCTTCTCTTGAAAGCCCAGGTCCGTGTCAGGGCAAGGGTGCGCCGCAGGCAGGGGTCGGGATCGGCTCCGGGTCGAAGCTGCGCCCCATGGACGCCGGGGCGCGGGGGTCGCTCTCTAGCCGGGCCCACCCGCCAGGCCACCACCGTCGCCGCCACAGTTCTCCCCGCGGCCTTTCGCGCCGCTCCGCCCCCGCGGCTCCGAGCTCACTGCACTTGGCCGGCGCGAAGGCTGACTGCCAGTTCTACTTTTTTCCCTTTCTGTTTTACCGCCCGCAACTTCAGGGGGATTTCCACGGGACTTTCCAATCACGTGACGCGGCGGGCGCCGTGAGCGCGCGGCCCTCTAGCGTCGGCCACTAGGCGGCGTAGCGCGGTGGGGCGGTGGCGGGCTGCTGCGACGCACCGCCCAGCCGGGCCCGCCCAGCCCGCCGCGGAGAAACTCCTGCGCCCCGCCCCGGGGTGTCCCCGCGTGAGTCAACTGGGCATTTCGGAAGCTGAGCACAACGTCATATCCCTGTGGAAATCGCGGTGCTGGGAACTGGAAATAGGTTCTTTTTTCTTAGCCGTTTTTCTGCAGAAATCATCAACTGTGAAGAACGAGAAGAGAAATAACAAAGAAAGAAAACCCTAAAAACCACCCCGGGCAGTGTCTGGGACCACAGGCCTCAGGCTCGGTTTAAGAAACTGAGGCTGTGCACGTGATGAGCTCCTACGGGAGCACCCTAGTCGGGTCCCCCGCGGGGATTTCAAGAAAAAGAAGCGGCCACAGCCCTGGATCTCCATCCTCAGCTTTCCTGTCAACCCCAGACTCCAGGCCGTTGGATGGGGCTCCAAGGTGACATCAGACCCCAAGGCGTGCAGCCGTGAGCATCATCTGCTAGGCCAGTCTTAGGGAAAATTAGGCATCTGAACTCTGTCCTTACAGTGTGCTTAAGTTTAGGCTAATTGTTTGCAGTGTATACTGCCATTTAAACTTCAAAACCACCGTACAATCGAAGAACTCGAAGCTTAGAAAGTGAGCCATAAGCCCAAAGTCTACACAATCAGTAATTGACACAACTGTGATTGTAACTGGCCTTCTACTTAAAGCCCACACTCTTAAGTGTTAGCTATTAAACTATCAGTTCTTGAGGAAAAGACCCTAGAGAGTTTAAAGTCTCAAGGAGAGCCTCCCTGGTGGCGAAGGGGGTTGAGCACCGCACTGTGGGGCTTCTGCAGCCACTGTAGTGCCGAGTTTGATCCGTGGCCAGGGAGGTGACCCACATGGGGCAGCAGCAGTGTATCTCAGTCGATCTGCCTGTTCTGCTCCCCACTGTCTCTGGTGAATCCTCTCACCTCTGGCCTGTACCCCAGCTCTTGTATGCATAAATATTTTTTTTTTTAAATCTGTAAAAAAAAAAAAAATAGTCTCAAAGCTCCCATTTGATCCTGGCTCCCACACAGCAGCCACTTAGCCAAACACGGACAGGCAGGGCAGATGTGGGTTTGGAAATCAGACTGGCCATGGTTCCAGCCCCTGGAAGCTTCCCCAGCTAGTTGAGATGGTGAATGTGATGTACACGTATGTAAAAGAACACCTTTAATCCTCAGACCACTCTCCCCTTGTGCTCCTTTGGAACTAGAATTGGCCTGTTTTGGCTCGTTTCTGTCTGACACTGGCCCCTCAACTCCTTCTGTAGTGTCTGTGGTTTACTTTCTGGCCTACAATATGGTCCCTGGTTTGTAAGCTAGGGATGCAGTAACAGGAGTAACAAATGAAAGGCCATGCTTACACCTGCCACTTCTGATTGTCCTCAGGCAAGATGAGCTAGCAGTCAGATGCAGATGTGGTTGGGCCCTTGATTTTTCTTTATGCCCATTTTCCATGATTCTGCTGCTGGAGTGATGACCTTTTAAATGCCTTTCCCTGATTTTTACTGTCCTTTCCACCTTCTGATTCAGGGGTCTCCTTGGTCATACACTTAGCTTTTTAATACTTAATACATTGGCAAAACCAATAGGATTTTTTTTTGATGGTGAATAAAAAGGAAAACATGGAAGAAAAAGAGAACATACAGAAGAGACTCCTTATTGTGGCAGTATCATTACTAAATTTAAACATGGACAAACTAACCCTGGAATCCCCCATTCCTTGCCCAGCAAGCAAGTTTGGAAGACTTGAATAGATAAAGGGACTTGATTTAAGGTTGCTATGGGGACCAGAAGGTAAGATCCATCACCTTGACCAGCAAAACTCCAGGAAAGTGGATCAGTCAGGACACAGTCACAGTCAAAGGTCAATGCCTAACCCAGATATCCTAGCAGATAACTGGTGTGAACTGGCATCCCAAGAGCTTATACAGGAGAGCCTCAAGCCATTCTTAGGACACCCAGGATATCTCCTGTCTCCCCCTCCCTGTGCCTTGCAGGGTATTTCAATAAATCCACCTTTCATATTTTCCGTTCTGTTTCTTGTGAATTTGTTACAGGGTAACCCTAATATAAAATGGGTTTGCCTGACTGGGTTTTTACCTGCAAACTCGAAAGGCACTTATAATGCCCCAACTGCAGGCACACACAACAAAGGTTAATAAAGGGTTTTATTTACCAGAGAAGGGGAAATAGCATGAATAACACAAAGGGAAGAGAGGGATGCAGATCCGTAAATGTCCTACCAGTTCCTCGGAGCTGGAACCCCATGGCACACAGAGCTGGCTTCCAAGAAAAAGAGAGACCCCCAAGGCCCACATGTCTGCTTTTATACTCAGCCTGGCTGCTTAACTCCACCCTCAGTTCCCAGTGATCTGCTCTTTGATAATGAACTTATGGAATTTGTATTTTTTAAATCTTGTAGGTTTAGAATGGGGGTCAAAGTCCATAACCTATTTATGCAATTCATTTAAGAGGGTCTTCCCCCCCCACCAACAAATTCATTCACCCCTGTGCCTCTGGTGTACACCCCAGTTTCCCTAAAACAATAACTCAATGTGTCACTAGTAGCAGGAACATGAGTTGGAAGATGAGGAGTTGCTTTAGCGCCACAGACAGCTCCTCTTATGCCTTTGCCTGAAAGGATGGAATGCCGAACTCAAAAACTCATTCCTCCGTGAATTCCAGTTTAATTTTCTGTCAACAATTGACTGAAATACTTGGCAAAGCAATTTAATGTTAGATCATAAATATAAATACTCAGTTTTTGGTTTCCATTTCTGTGGATGCTATTATTAATGACCAAATGTAAACAATAACAAGAAGATCCTAAATGGGTGCTGATAGGAAACATCTAGAGTGCAGTGTTTGATTTAGCAGTAGGCTGCATGTTCACTGAAAAAAATAGTCCTGTGGGCAGAAAGAGAGACCCTCACAGCCTCTCAAACCTGTCTGTTGTAATTGGGTTATGTTACCTGCCACATTAAGACAAAACATACTCTAGTGTATACACACACACACTAGTGTAAGAAAGTAAATTGAAAGTATAAGACTTTCAACGGAAAGGATCTTTAATACAATTGGTAAAGAGAAGAGAAGAAAGAAAATATAATTTAAAAGTTTCCACATGAAATACCCAAAGTTACACATCCCCTCATAGGTAAATGCCCAGCCAAACAGGGTTGGCCCAAAGCAGAATCACTGAGGCCCAAAAGCTTGCCACAAGTCTAGGGCTCCTTCTGGTGGGGACCCATAGGAATGGAGCAGAAGGGGCCAGACAACTCTGGAAAGCACAGAGCATAATCAAAGTGAAGATAAAGGCTGACACTGTCAGCCTCCCCACAGTTCTCTCACCCACGTCTCTGTCACTTTCACCTTCCATGTCCCCCAGCTAGCTGTTATTTAAGTCCAAGACTGAGAAGCAAGCACAGCTTCTTCATATGTCTCTCTGATGCATGTACCTCCTCTGCTCTTCTTCCTCCATTTCTCTTGCTTTGTCCTCCTCTCTCTTAGCTTCTCACTGTTCAGTTCCTCCCTTGCTTGAGTGGGCCAGGGAACCTGGATCCTCCCTTTCTATGGCTATCACACTGTTACAGCTCCTGATATTTGGAGGAGTGCACATCACCGTGAACATTTGTCTTTAATGTTCCCCCTTTCTCTCCATTGGTCCCTCAATTCCCTGATTTCAGTTTGAAGTGCTTACCCTGCCTCCTACCTCCTCCCCACCTCCATAAAAGAGGATTTCAACTTACATTCTCGAAGGGACCTAATTTCTGGAACTCACTAATCTAGTTTGTGTTCCTTTTCAAAATCAGATTATAATGCAGTTTTATGTGCTAATTCTTGGGAAACATTCCTGTTGAAACCAGAACTTCCTAGAGCTTACTGGTAGAAATTCCAAGTGCCTCAGCAGGCTGGAGGAGAAGACGCTTTGTTTCCATGAGTCTGAGACCCCATGGTTGTAAGACAAACCGTGGATTTGATAACAGCCCATGGGTAGGAAATAGCATCGTTCTATTAAATATACACACCTCCCTTCCTTATGAAAATAGCCTACATTTATTGAAATAAGTACATTCCTCTTTCATCTTCACTGTACAGGGAAGGAAAGACTTTCCCTCTACCCTGCTAGGTTCAAGACCTGGGGCTATGAAATACAGTGACAACAAAAGGTTCACAAGGGGCAAGTTACAGAAATTTATAAATTTTTAATACTACACACTTGGGGGCATCACAGGAAAAGTGAAAGCTCAAAAAAGTGGTGAGATTTGACAGCTTATGTAGGGATTTGAGTCTTAAAAGGGTAAGGGGGGGTGAATGTTGGCAATTTAGGGGAGTGAAAGTGATTTTTAGGAAAGATGAAAGGGCCCTTCGAATAATGGATGGGAGGTTTGATAGTGTGTGACAGTCTGTCTAAATGTGGTGTGAAACCACATTCCCAGTTGATGAAACACCTGGGGTGGGCGTTGATGACTACTGAGTTCATTTTGAGGTAGATAATTTCAGAGAAAGTCTCTCCTTGTATTCACTGTTTTTCAAGTACCTTCAGTTCCAAATAACCACTACACCAAGGTAGCATATTTTGGGGTAGAATTTTCATTGGTAAAATAAAAGATCAGCAAAAACTCACACCTGCTTTTGTTGTGTGTATATCCAATTCAACCAGAAGCTCAGTTAAAGCTAAATTTGGATTCCTATCCACTGAATAAAATATTTGTGAATGATAGACCGTGATGCTATATTGAAGCTAAAGGAGAAAAGCAGGACAAAAGTGCATGGAAATATTCGAAGTGGTGCAGGTGCTCATTGTTAGTGAAGGGGCTGAGTTTTCATCATTCTGGGAGAGCGGCAGGCAGGGATGTGTTGAGACCTTCTAGAAAATATCCCTATATAGAGATAAGGCTGTGGAAATGTGTAGTGGAGACAAAGACCAAGCTTCAAGATTAAAGGCTGAGCTGGTGACAGATCCTTTGCAATGTCAGAGTCCATCCATGTATGGATATGCTACAAAATATGCTTTATAGCATTATCCAGATTTAGAAATGATTGCATTGTTTATCTTTTATTGCTCTCCACTAGAATGAAACTCTGTACGAACAGTCTCCTTGCCTCTCACTTTTTCCTGGCACAAATAGGCACTTGATGAGAACAAATTTGTTAGTTGAACAACCAGGTGAATGAAGAGGGGCCTTATCTAACTGAATTTCTAAGTTTGCAAAGACACAGACAGTAACAACTGTATCATTTTCTTCCATCACCATTTGCTCCTCTTTACGTGAATGTTAGTCACTATGTTAGAAATTTTTAAATATTAAAAAGAACATTGTCATTTAGCTGAGGGGAAATTGCATCTGGGGAGTCCAAACACATCAATTCAGCTTATTGAGCTTGTTCTTTCCAATGAGTTCAGTTTACTGGGTCTGTTAGTTTCAGTCTACCGTTGGATATTTTCTATATAGGTTAGGGAATTAAGAGAAGACCAAGAAAGAAAAGTCTGTGCCTTCTCAAAACTTTAAATCCCCCAAACATCTACAATTGTCCCCAAGTAAAACTAAACTCACCAAAGAAAATAATTTGGCTCTAAATAAGAGTGGGTGTTCTGAGAGGAACTAGTCCTTTCCTTCCTTCTCATTTGAGTAAACATCAGCCAGGCAAGAAGCTCTGATACTCTGCTGTGTGTTTACTACATATGTTTATGTACATTTATTATTCTCTCAATCACACTTGACTGTTTTCCCATATTGATGTTCAGAAGTTTAAGAACATCCATGAACTTAAGTTTTTCTCAATTCATTTATATATGAGGTTAACAGATGCAAAATATTAATCTTTGGTTTGTTATAGATTACTGAGGGGAAAGGTTCTTAATTTCTGAACTGGCTTTGGTCTCAGAAAATCCTGACACTATAGCTTTGTTGATAACAGTTTTCAACAGACAGCATTTAGAAATCTAGTAGAAAATTATGCAATTGCCTTAGTTTAAATGTCTTGGGATTGCCAAAATCTTGAAATAAATCTGTCATATCTGCCTTCAGATGGGTTCAACCCTCTAGAAAAGACATCTAGATAGGTAGCATGTTTGGTCTCTAGAATGTAATGTAATCTTCTTCTGCAACAAGTGACTTTCCTAGTATCTTACAGAAGCACCTCAGAAAACCTCCATTTGTGACATTCAGCTCTGCAATAAATGTCTTCATTTAAGAAGACTCCCTTGATTCTTGCTGTTGTGGTCAAATCTTGGCCTCTCTGGTTGAACCAGTCATAGTTTGGTGGTTCTCAATCATGTAAAACAGACAAATCTAAGCAAAACTGAGGTTCAAGATTACATTTCTCTTTAAAATGACTTAATTCATACATACACACACACACATATATATGTTTGTGTATATATATATATATATATATATATATCCCTGACTTTGACCTTCAGAAAAATTATTTTTCTCCTTAAATGGCTGAAAAACTTGGTCCTGGGCACTTTAACTATAATTGCTCAGAGATACATAACCAGTTATGCCTTACTCCTTAACTACAGTAGTTTTCTTTACAATAACTGAATTGTCCATGCAGAACTTTGGATGCTGCTAGATTTTCAAAGAAACTTTCTAAAGGGAAATCAGATGATTTAAAAAGAAAATTCACCATAAGAAAATGTAAAGGACATCCTAAGTTAGTGATTTTTTACTCAAGGACTTAACAATGCTATTTGTCTGATGATAGCTTTAGCATTTTTTAAAAATTGAAGTCTTTAAGTGGCAAATGCTGCTAGAAGGCATTTAGAAAAACTTTATGGAAAATAGTAGAACCTTCAACAGTGCCAAGAGAGATAAAGTTTCCTTTCTTATATTGGCCTCATTGTACTTATTTATAATATGAGAGATATGGATGCACTCATTTCAACTCCAACATTTTATCCTTCTATGAGTTCAATGAAGAACATTGTATATGGTTTGGGAAGGCTGGAAGACATTGTGAAGATGGCACCCACCACTGCTTTGAACGCTAGGAGATTCTCAAAGCTTCCTGCTTCTCAACTAGATTAAATCTCTTACGCTGCCTCCGAGGTCTGAAAATGCTTCCAACTGCAAAGAAGCACAGTGATCATTGTAAGTGTCAGTCTGTTACTACAGTTACTGTAGTCTGTTATCCTTTCTGCATCTTCTCTGATGCAGCAGTGGGTCCTGCTGTCTAAGCCCAGAGGGGCTGGAAGACACTCACAGTGACAGATGCTTTTGGGAACATAGTCACCCTTCCCACTCACACTGACCTTGAACTAGAGACCTTGAACCAAACTTGTGAACCTTGTCTCTTCACCTGGCTTTGTGGCTACTATGGTGTGCCTTGGTACAAATAAAACCTCTGCTAAGCACCCTCCACCCCCCCAAAAAAAATTAGAAAATTGCATTTGATTTAGTATTCCAGTGGATTAAATGTAATAGAGAATATGATTATAAGGTTGAACTGCTGGGTTCAAAACTCATCTGTGTCCTTCCTAGTTAAATGACGTAGGTCCAGTTACTTTATTTCTTTGCCTTTTGTTCTTCATTTGAAAAATAGGCATAGGAATAGGACCCAGGGCTGTTCGATTAAATAAATAATAAGCACATGTGATGTATTTATAACTGTGCTCAGCACATAGCAATGTTAGTTACTATTATTTATACATTTTACTGACAGAACAAATCTTTTAATTCCAAGGCTTGGAATTAATCATACTAAAAGGTACAAGAATGATTTCATGGTTGTTTTCCATATTTTGAGGGAAGTTCAAGAATTCCTTTATACATTTACCTTTTAAATATATTTAACTACATTTATAAATAAAGATTTATAGGAATATTGAATATTAGCACTTGATAGAAATAAAAAAGAATTGGAGACTGATGATTTCTTTTATCTACTTTTTTTGGCAATATTTTATTTCTTTTAATAAGCAGTTAATACTTAATAAGCAGTATTAGATTTCTTAAGAAGTATTGAGGTATAATTGGTAAAACATCTATTTAAGATAAAAAATGTGATGATCTGATATATATATGTGCTGCAAAATGAACTAATTAACACAACCATCCATTCACAAAGTCACCAATTTGAGTCTGATTGTTGAGAACACCTGAGATCTGTGCTCAGTAAATTTCAAGTATCCATAATATTACAAGTATCCATGATATTATTTTTGATAAGACATTTTAATTTTTTAAAGATTTATTTATTTATGCATACAAGAGCTGGGGTACAGGCCAGACTTGCAGGAGGTGAGAGGATTCACCAGAGACAGAGCGGGGACCAGAACAGGCAGATCTACTGAAATCCACTGCTGAGGGGAGCAGCAGGCGAGGCAGGAGAGGTCTGCTGCACCATGTGTGTCCCTTCCCTGGCTAGGGATGGAACTCACGCTGCTGTGCCACAGATGCTTCACAGTGTAGTGCTCAACCTGCTGCACCACTAGGGAGGCCCAAGACATCTTAATTTCTTATTTATTTTTGAAAATAACACCGTAAGCCAATTTTAATTCATATATCCTTATTTTGAAGTCACTGAATGTATTTTTATCAGGGTCATTTAGTCATATGTCAGTGACTTGGTGTCTTAAATATGGTATAATTTACCTAAAAAAAATAACACTTGTGCCTTCCTGCTATCCAGAGAGGGGTCCATAGGGCATCTGTCACATCCTACTTGGACATAAGGGTTTAAGAGCAGGCTGTGTCTGCCCTGCCTGTTGGAGGAGACGCCAGCATTCAGTTAGAGGCGACCAGATAGGATTTGCATTTCACATTCTGTTGTGCCCGTCATTACTTAAAGGGAAATTTCACAATGTCCAGAGCCCTTGGTGTCCTGCAAATGAAGAAAGACAATGACCTCAAATTCTTTGCAACAGGAACCCACTTAGATGGCACCAACCTTTACTCCCAAATGGACTAGCTCATCTGCAAAAGGAAAAGTGATGCCATCTACACCACAAATTTGAGGAGAACCTGCAAGAAGCTTTTGCTAGGAGCCAGTGCCATTGCTGCCATGCAAATCCGGCTGGGGTCAGTGTGATACTGCCCAAGAACAATGGCCGGTGAGCTGTGCTGAAGGCCACTGCTGCCACTGCTGCCATTCTGTTTGCTAGCTGCTTCACTTCTGGAAGCCTCACTAACCAAAGCCAGGCCACCTTCTGGGAACTGAGACTTCTGGTGGTTACTGACCCCTGGGCTGACTGCCAGCCTCTCAAGGAGGCGTCTTATGTTAACCTGCCTCCCAGTGCTCCGCACAGCCTCTCCTCCGTGCTGTGTGGATGCTGCCACCCGTACAAGAGAGCTCACTCGGTGGGTCTCTGTTGGGTACATGTAGCCAAGGGTCTTGCCCATACATAGTACAGAAATCCTAGAGTGTCTTGGAGGTGAAATGAAGGTCATCCTCTGTCATGCAGGTGACTTTGAATGAGGTAAGGATGAATGAGCTGCCATGGTCTCTTGTTCAATTGCACCAGAGTGGTTTTGCTCTCATTGCTTCATGTATTGCATTTATTGATAAGAATTTGTCTGATTCCACATACATGTCTTCAGTTTATATGTGAAGACACTGAATTTCAGTGAGATGAACTCATATGCCCAGGGACTTAGTAGGTTAACAGCAAACCAGAAATAAAATTCAGGTTTCCTGACTGCCCCAAAGACCACATTCTGCACCTTGCTGCCATCGAAACTTTGTGTGTGTGTGTTTTTTAAAGTATTTATTTATGCATACAAGCACTGGGGTACAGGCTAGAGGTATGGGGGGGTGAGAGGATTCACCACAGACAGAGTGGGGAGCAGATCAGGCAGACTAACAGAACTACACTGCTGAGGGGAGTAGCGGGCAAGGCAGGAGAGGTCTGCCGTGCCATGTGGGTCCCCTCCCTGGCCGGCAGCAGGGATCGAACTCGTGCTGCAGTGGCTGTGGTTTGCTTCATAGTGTGTTGCTTAACCCACTGTGCCACCAGGGAGGCCCTGTGTTTTTTTTTTTAAGATTTATTTATTTATGCACAAAAGAGCTGGGGTACAGGCCAGAATTGTGGAGCAGAACAGGCAGACTGACTGAAACACACTGCTGAGGGGAGCAGCGGGCACAACAGGAGAGGTCTGCTGCGCCATGTGGGTCCCCTCCCTGGCCGGTGGCAGGGATCGAACTCGAACTCCTGCTACAGTGACTGCAGTTTGCTTCATAGTGCGTTACTTAATTCACTGCATCACCAGGGAGGCCCCATCGAAACTTTGAAGACAAACTCACAAACAACAACAACCAAAATCCCCAGAATATTTCTAAGAAATACCAATGCTTTTTTGTCAAAGTGTTTCTTCTATTTGATAGAAGCAATAAAGACTAAACCTAGGGAATTTAGAATTTAGAGATTAAAAGAGATACCCAAGATTAGGCCTTCAGATTGTTGTGTAAAATCTTCAGAACCTTAATCAAATCTAACTTCCCCATCTATAGAAAATAATTGCTTTGGGGGGAAAACATCCAAGGGTCACAAAATTTGTAAGTGTCAAGCACCACGAGGTTCAGGGATGAAAACCTCCCTACAGTTCTAAATCAAGCATTCCAATTTGAGATTTCCTGAAAGTGTTTGCAAGAAAAGAAATACTAACCTTTCTTTTCCAAGTCAAATGCCAACGTAGGTAATTATCCTTTGCCCACTTTCCTTCCCCAGGCTGTTTTCACTGGATAAGCGCCCTGCCTCCACGGCCTTTGGTGAACTGAATTGTGGTGTCAACACATATCTTTCAACAACTGGGAATGTCCTGGTTTGCTGAGTGCATTTCCCTTGAGAATGGACAAGATTTTGCCATAAGTATCTCACTACTTCAGGGTACACCATGTTTTCCAAAGAGCAAAGGGCTTTGTGGGCAAACCTTCATATTTCCCAATACTAGCTCTCTCAGGTTCAACTCCATTTCATGGACCCTCCGAAGAAGAAATACCCTTCCCTTCCTTGCTTGTCTGGGGTATGTCTGATAGATGCCAAGGAGAAAGCTTTAATAAGTTGCTTAAGAAACAATTGTTAAGTAGATCAAAGTCTTGGAGTCAACTCCTCCTCACCCCCAAACACACATACACCACGATTTTCCACAGTGACAGCAGCGTCCAGTACCAATTTCTGCAGGGTTTTGCAGTCAGAAAGAATTGCATTATAGTACCAACCACACTACTTAGTAGAGGTTAATTTAGGCAAGTTACTCAACTCCTCAAAAGTTCTTTCCTCGGGCTTACACATTTTTTCATTTAAAATCTCTTGGAGCTATCCCATATCAGTACATGCCATCTGCTTTGTTGGTTTTTATAAGTCAATACAGCTTCCATTTATAGCTTTACACATTTCATTGGCCCCCCAGTCTTTTGCTCTGGGAGGCAATGCTGCAGTGTGGGTGGCTCTCTCTCTCTCTCTCTCTCTCTCTCTCTATATATATATATATCTTACACACACACACACACACACATACACGGGAAAATTCTCTGTGAGATGGGTTCTTACATGGTGATTGTCCCTTCATAGGTTTAACAGCAGTGCCCAAAAAAGCATTTTCTCAAGGAAATAGTTAAACCGCTAGGTGAGAATGGCTTCTTGTTGTATTGGGTATCTTTTAATGTGTATTGTTCTTGTCATGAATGAGAGTGACTGTCCTTTCACAGTGCAAGTGCTCAAGTCTTTTGTGCATTTTCTCTTGGATATTAGTTTTTCTTTTCAAAGTGTGAAAAATATTTAACACATGGAAATTAATCTTTTATGAATTGCAAATATACACACATATATATGCAAATATATCCTGTATATATGCAAGTATATGTATGTATAGATCTACTCTTGCCTTTCAACAACTGTTTAGTTTTCCAAACACAATTTTTAAATTTGTTTTATACCTTCTGGATTTTTAATCATATTTAAAATCTCTTTCCTACTCTGAAATAAAAGTCTCCCAATTTTCTTTTGAATATTGTGTGACTTTATATTTCACATTTAAATATTTGATTCATCTAGAATTTATTTTACTTTAGTCTGTGATGTAACTATCTAATTTTAATATAATTTCCCAGATACCCACTGACTTGTTCTAATTATGCCATTACTGAATAATACATCAATAGTTAACTGAATTTATCATAGCTTACACTTCTGTGTGTATGTTGACACATCATTGGACTTTTTTCCCTGTTTTAAAGATTTTTTATCTGTTGTTTTACAAAATAAACATTGCTGTAATAATTAGGATTTTTATAATATGCTTTACTATCTAATATAGCATCTCTATAAATTTTTTCAAGAATTTTCCTAACTAATCTTGCTTAATTTTTCATATGAAATTTAGAATACACTTATCTAGTTCTTTGACTCCAACACAACTGATTACTTTTGTTTGTTTGTTTGTTTTTTGCAGGGTAGTTAGTGCATTAACTCTATAGCTCACTCAGGAAGACTACATATTCATGATGTTGAAACTCTTTTTTCAAGAATTTGTATGTCTTTCCATTTAACTATTTTTGTGTACCTCTTTGGATACTTTGAAATTTATGCTTGATAGTTAGCATAGGGAAAATAAGGAGATAATATGAAAGGGGATAATACTGATACCTACCTCAAAGAGTTATTGTAAGGATTAAGTGAAGATAGGAAATAGTACCTGACCCTATCTATCATACTCAAAAAGTATAATACATGATATAGCACACTTTATTGCCATATCCTGGCGTATGACTGACTAATAATTTGGACTATGAATAACCTGAAATTTCCGTGGCTGTGACTCATCCTTGGCTGAAACAATTTTCCTATCTTTGCCACCCTCCCCTATGCCCTGCTCACCTTGTGCCAGGGTTAGCAGGTGACCAAAAGTCCCATCAAGGGCATCCGTGGAGTCCTTGTTGGACCTAAGAGTTTAAGAAACTCTTTATGGCTGCCCTGCCTGTGGAAGGAGATACCAGCGCCCAGAGAGAGGCAACCGGATAGGACTTGTATTTCATGTCTCCCTGACAATGGTAGACCGGGTGGGGAAAATATGGCCAGATACACCACAGAATCCAAGGCTATTTTAGTTTTGTTTTGAAGAGAGAGACCTTCCTTTATAGGATAGTAGGAGGTTTGCTCAAGATTCTCATTAAATATGATTAAACCGCCAATCAAATAGAGACTGTGGCTTTCTTTCTCCTGACACTCAGCACCCCATAGCCACATGGTTCACACCCTTAATGGCACACTCACTGCATGCTCAGTATTGAGCTAAATGTCTTATTTGCCTTCTCGTATTTAATCTTCTTAAGTAGGTATTACCAGCCCATTAAACAGATAAAATAATCGAGGGTCAAGGTCACAGACCTAGAAACAGACAAGATGTCTATAGGAGATTTGTTTCCAGAGTCAGCCTATTAACCATGAAGCTTCATTTAGCAAATCTTGAATGAGGTAAGCAAAACCAAGTGTAAGATAAGTTGAACAACTCTTTCCCTGCATGCCTGAGCGTGGTCCTTCATCTGGAACGGAAGCATTCTCAGGCCGTGTATTATTAGTATAAGTATTCTTTTTGTTAATAAAATCACACCTCAACTGAGGGCTGCAGTTCCTGGCAATTCTTGATAATCAACCTGAAAAGGTCCTGGGGAAGTTAATTATCTTTCCAGCTGCATTTGCTTTTAGAGAACAAGATTTATATTTTCATGTGATCTGAACGTGCCATAGTAGCAACACCAGAGGAGAACTTAATTTACTTATGTGATCTTTTTAATTAAAAACCTAATTTCATTGGATAAAAAAACCTATCAACACCACACTTTCATTTGACCTTCGCCAGGTAACCTATCCAACCTCTGAGAAGTAGTTCAGAAAATACGAGAGATGATCGAGCAAATTACTTATACCCGAGGGCAAAAAGCATGTGATCAGTGAGTCAGGGGAAACTGACTACCGGGGAAGAGCGCAGAAGGCATCTCAGCATGAGTCACCGAACATAGGACTATCCCATGATCAAAAAAGGTGAATGAACAAAGCTGGAGTTCCTTTTATAGTTTCCATTGATTCGATTAGCTTGTGCTCGTTTTCATGCGGGCTGGTGGGGCCAGCTGTGGTAAAGAATGAGACGTTGTTAGTGTAGCACCCAAAAGGCTGCTCAGTCAGAGGGGAGACTCCTTGCGTGTGTGGAGGAGGTGGGTCCTGAACATCCCCTCTGGGTGAATAGGAGAGGCATTTGGCAAATCTTAAGGAGGGAAAGACCTGGAGTCTGGGAGCAGCAGTTTGTGGAGCCCACCATCCTACAGTGGGGGTGCTGGCTGGACTAGGTGCCAGGGGACCCCATTCCTAGAACAACTGGAGAGAGCAAGTCTGGGACTTTGTCTTGGAGGAAGTAGAGCATCTGGGCACTTGAGCCAGGTGGATACTCAGGTAAAAGGACCTATTCACCAGTGGGAGGGGAAGCTACTGCTGGGAGTCTGTCTGTGTTGCTCATTGCTGTGTTGTCTTCAGGTGACCCTCAGCTTGGCACAGGACACACTCAACTAAGTATTCATTGAGTGACTGTGTGAGGCACAGAGCAGGCACCCAGTTTCTGAATGTAGGACACATGATATGAGCAGGTCTCTGACTGAGGTAGACCTGATGCTGAGTCATCTGAGTACTGACTAAAGACATGGCTATCCCAGAGCTTGGGGTGGGGTGGAACCTGCAGGTGGCTCAGGTAAGGGAAACTAGTGAATGAGGAGTAGATAGGTTGTTCTTCACTCATTCTTTGACAACTTTACATTATTATTAGGTCTTTACTTTTGATCAAACTTAGCCTGTTCAGGCTGCTATAACAAAATTAGCAAAGACAAATGGCTTATAAATAACCGAAGTTATTTCTCATAGTTTTGGAGGCCAGATAGACCAAGATCAAGGTGTCGATAGTGTTAGTGTCTGGTGAGAGCTAGTTTCTGTTTCATAGATGGCCTCCATGGGAGTACAGGATAAGGAAGCTCTCGGGGTCTCTTTTAGAAGGTCACTAATCCCACTCATGAGTTCTCCACTCCTATAATCTAATCATCTCCCAAAGGCCCCACCTCCGAATGTCATCATATTGAGGATCAGGTTTCAACATATGAATTTGGGGGAGGGGTGACAAAATACTCGATCTACAGCACACACTGAAATGGCCTTTACCTTTGATCAAATACACTAAAAATTTTGACAGTTTTCCTCAGTTTCCATGAAGCTAAGATGGCACACAATCAAGAAGTCACCTGTCCCTAATGTCCAGGTTCGTGATGCCATTCAGTTTCAATTTACTGAATACTTGCTATGTGGTTGGTACTGTGATAGGTCCACTGTATACTGCATCCTAATTCCTCCAATAAATCCTTAAAGGTAGATGTTACTGGATGCACTTTTTAGATGAGAAACCTGAGCGTCAAGTTCAATGTCACACTCAAGGCTACATAGACTAGAAAACGTTGAAGTTGGAGTGTTAGGCATAGAATCCCTTAATTGTTCTTCAAATCTCCCTGACATGGCCCACCCCTGACCAGCAATGCTCAGATGGATGGGTCACCTTGTTAAAGTGCAGGTTCTGGCTCAGATGCTCAAATATGGCCAAACACCTGCTTTTCTAATGAGTTCTCAGGAGGTACTGATGCTGTTGGTTTCTGAACCACAGTCTAGAGTGGGAGTGTCCAGAGAATAGATATTTTCAGCTCTGTGGGTCAGATGCTCTCCGTCACATCTGCCCAACTCTGTTACTGTGATGTGAAGGCAGCCATGGGCAATATGTAAATAGATGTGTGACTGTGCACCAAGAAAATTTATTTATGCATACAGGAATTGAACTTCATATATTTTTGTGTATTACAACATATTATTTTTCTTTTGACTTTTTTCCCCATCACTTATGATGTTATTAATTCATGGACTGTAGTTCCTGACTCCCAGTCAATCTAGCGATTCCACCTTATATGAGGGAGAAGGGAGAATTTGCAAAGGAGATCTGAGATTTTGTGAGAGCTGGCAGACAGGTGGCTGAGATGGAAGAGCATAGCCTGGTGTCAGATTCCTCTCTGTGACAGACTTTGTCACTTTCAACGAGGCGACATAAGAAAGCCTTTTACTTTCCTTGTGCCTTAATTTCGGCATGCGCAAATTGGGACCAAAAGGAGTATTTCACAGAATTATTATGAAGTCGAAAAGAAATGAGCTAGTGCACGTACAGCTATGTGACAACTGGCATGGATGAATTATAATGTTAGAATTATAATGCTAGCCTCAGTGGCTGAAATGGGATATGAAGACAAGAACCCACAAGAACCTAAATGAACCTCACAGCAGCAAACACAATGATTATGTAAAAGAGAATTTGCTGACCATCATACTGTGGATGTAAACAATCATCCAATTTTGAGGAAAATGATTTGAGGAAGTGAGAACTAATTGCAGTTATATAAAGTGGGCTGAGGTCAGTGACGATGTCTCTTGAGAGTGGGCAAGGGAAACCCTCAGGAGAACTGTTGGCAAGACATATTAATTTAATATGTCTGATATTAATTAATATGATATTAATTTAATAATAACAATAACTGATACTTATAGCATAAAACACTTGGCATGACAATTTATAGTCCTTCATAGGCAGTAACCTATTTAGTTCTCATAGTTACTTTGTAAAGTTAGACATTATTTTATCTTCATTTGACAGATGAGGAAAATGAGAAAGAGGGAGGGAAGCAACATGTCCCACTTTTTTTTTTTTTTTTGCAGTGCAGTCTAACCCCACCATCCTTGTCTAATCATTACACTAGATTTCTTCACTCCATGAGCTTCAGGTTCCCTAGGTAAAATTAGTTTGGCCAGGTATGGGGACCTGGGGGTGGGGATTTTTTCCCAGGAAGTAAAGGGGGCTTTAGGAACCTGCAAATCTTCTGTGCCATTTGTATAGAAGAGAGCCAATATGACTCATACAGAAATGGAAAGAACGCTTCTCATCTTTACATCTCACATTTACTAACCACCCAAGTCAGGGGCCTGCGTCAAATATGCAGCATATAGTGGAGTTTTGGGCCATAGTCTGTATTTGCTGTAGACTCATTTTCAGAAGCAGGTGGGGTGGCATGCTTAGTTTTGCCTCTTTTCTGTGTGGTTAATGGCTAAGGCCTCATATGTGGACTGCACATAGGCAATATGAAACAGAAAGATGCCTGTTATGGATCAGAAGGAAATGTTACTTAAACAGGTCTCCCGAAATTACTGCCTCTGGTTACTTGGATCCTATGAGTCTATAGAAAACTTTGGGTGATTCCCCACACTGTGACTGTTGTTTCCCCATCTGTTATATTCTAGTTATTAAACAGAACTTTTAAAACTGAATTTGGAAAAGGGATTTTTAACAAGGGTATGCCCTACTCTATATACCTCAGAGAATCTGCACTGGAAAATTATCTGTGTTGCCCATATTTATGGTAATTTCCTTATCAGTGAGTTCAGACGTTGTGAATATACCAGAATACTCTTAACCACATTTTTTTTTGATTTACAACTTAGATTGAACTTAGAAATGTTATGGTACCTTTCCCAAAGGATAAAGAATTACATAGGAATGTATATTTATGATACAAAAAGTGGTATTCATAAGCTTTGACCTGCTCCAATGTCAGCTTTTCCAATTAAGCAAAGCAATCTGAACTTCTTTAAATATTCCAAGGATTCCTTCCAGGTGACAAGTTATTATGTGCCTCTGCTTTATTTCCAATAAAGTAATACATATTTCTTGAATTTGAGTGCTTCACATAATTATTATTTTATTAGTATATGCAATTATATAGGAACTATATACCTATTAATATGATAGTCATCAATATAACTTTAACACAGACATGTAACTATCTGACATCTGTTATAAGATTTTTTTTGTGTTTGCTATTGATTTAGTCCTCAGGGTTTTTTTTTAATGGAATCAATTTGAGTTTTATAATAAATATTCCATCAGTGGCTCAAAGGAGTAATTTGCCTAACTTCTGTGAAATATACAGCCAAGAAAATCATGGTTAAGAGTTGTTCAATTACATGAGAGTCATATAAACACTCCTGAATTGCTTTAAGTATTCTTTGTAGCAGCTTCTTAATCTGTTCTGAGGGTCAGTGCAATCAGCCAGCAAATACATGGAATAACAGGCACTGCTGTCTCCAGACTAACCTTGCTCAAAAATGCCATATGAACTTTGATAAGTGATTGGGGACAGATCCTATATAGATTATAGATTCTAGAAAGAGATCATTTATAATTTAACCACTAATTTATATTTACATATGTGAGACTAGAAAAAAAATGGTTGCAGAGATGCATTTTCTCAAAACAATTTCAATTTCAGAGGAAGTTGTTGAAGCAAAATGATTTCCACAGGTGTTTGGACATGAAATAAATAGATAATCTGATGAATATCATGGTCTGGGAAAATACAAAAGCAATTTGAACTTTGGTTAGATGAGGAATTTATGACTCTTAGGAGAAGCTGATAAGTGTACAACTCTCAAGAATCTACAATGAGCAATCCAGGACTATAGAAAATAAAGTACTAGTTTGTGGTTATGATGGTCACATGCTATTGGAATTCCAAGGAGGATAGATTAGCAAGGCAAGGAATGTCCAGGGCTTAAAGTTTTGTAGAGGAACTAAGACTGGGGCAAGGTCTTAAGTGACAGGGACAATGTCACAGGGGTTATGGAGAGGGAAGTTATGAGGGCCAAGTCTGGGAGGTGGGAATGAGCCTAGAACATTACTGCAGGAGTGTAAAAATTTGCCTCATGTGAGGATAAAAATGACCATACTTGGTCAGTTGGTAGAGACCTCTGTAGGACACGGGAGACTTGAGTTTTATTAGGGAAGAGAAAAGGCAACCTTGAAACATTTAAAGTACGGAAGTGCTAAGAAAGAAGATTGATTTGTCAATGGGTACTCTGGGAGAGACTGAAAGGTAGCCCTTTGAGTATAAGCATCCTTTATTCATTTATTTATTTGTTTGTTTGTTTATTTATGCATACAAGAACAAGGGTACAGGCCAGATATGGGAGGTGAGAGGATTCCACCAGAGATAGAGTAGGGAACAGAACAGGCAGGTCTACTGAAATACACTGCTGAGGGAGCAGCAGGCAAGACAGGAGACATCTGCTGCACCATGGGGGTCTGCTCCCTGGGGGTGGCTGCAGATAGCTTCATAGTACTGCGTCTTAACTCCTTGCATCACCAGGGAGGTCCACTTCTTATATTTTAGATATGCCAGGGTCTTAATTCCAGAGATTATGTTGCCCACTGGTGAGTCACTTTCAGCTAAACATTTTACCTAGTTTTTTAAATTTATTGAATGCATTGCTATTTCAATGTTTTATATTGAAAATATAAATAGGGTTAGATAAAAACCCATCATTGGATACTCGATTGGAGATAGTTCGCTTGTTGGACAAGGCAGAGATGGTCTTTGCTCTCAGAAACCTTATCCATTGGAAAAATGGATTATAAGCAAATCATTACATAAATACTAAGTTTCAATTGTGGGAAGTGCTCAGTGTACTAGGTAATATGGTGAAGTCTAAGAGAAGGCTCATAGGCAGACTTATGGCCTGAGGACTTGGGGAAAGTCTCTGAGGAAGTGACATTCAGAAGGAGATCTGATTGAAGTGGAGGAAGGGAGAGAAGCTGAAGGGTGTTAGAAATTTTAAGAAGAGGAAACTACGCTGGTGAGGGCCCTGAGGTGAAACAGAGTCTAGCGCATTCAGGAACTGAAAGAAGGCCAGCTGGGCTGGGCATGGTCTGAGCACCATGGAGAGAGGCTGGGAGAAAGGCAGATGGTGCCAAGCCTTGTAAACCACAAGAGCTTTCAAACTGTTTCTCCAGCTTCCTCCAAGTGTGCCCTCCCTGCTGCCCTGCCAAGAGTCACAGCGACTTCCGCATGCATTCTTACCGTCTGCTAACATCCCATCCTCATGCTCTGCACCACTCTGTGCAAAGAACTGGAGCTGAGCGTGGCCATATGTCAGAATTCATGGTCAACTGAAGTGCCCACCTAAATTATTCCAAATGCTGAAATTCTCAAATCCGACCATAACCACCAAACTGCTGTTTGACCTTAGACCACCTTCTGTGACCTTCACTGTTGCTGGTTTCTTAGTTTACTAGGTTCTCCTCCAATCTCGCACTTCCCAGCCCAGAGCTCAAGTCCATCCACCTTGAGCTGAACTGAACCCCTATTTGTATTGCATAGCTCTCTTTGGCTCGCTCTCCTTCTGTCATCCTCATATACCCAGCCATCATTCTGGAGTCCAGATCAGTCTGTTCTCTCCACTCCTCTTTTGAACTTCACTGGGACACTGTCGTTGCTTCCAGGTGCCATCAGTGCTGATTCATACTACGGATTTCAGTTGACCCTCACGCCACATGTCACTTGATAACCATTTTTGGTTGATTGTGTAGTTCATTCCTCCTGCTTTCAAACTTTATCACCTATGCCTATTATCTTGCCACATTTGTTTTGTACGCTGGGGATTGGCCCCCCACCTTGAGTTGCCCGGGTCAACGGTCCGGAGTCCCTTGGACGTCACTTTTATCACTTCCAGTTTCAGATAGCAGCCAAATCCTGTTAATTATATCAACTTAGCCTCTCTTTTCAGTTTTCTTCTCTCTACCCCAATAGCCATTTCCCAAATTTTCCTTAAATGATGTACTTCCTTCTTATCTGGAATTCTTCTAATTATTCTTCCACATGAAGATATGAAATGTCACGTCATTACTTTGCTTTAAACGCTCCCATCGCTTGTAAGAGAAAAGTTCTCCTTTTACACAAAACAGCGCCCCCTGTGGCTTGGTCTCTGCCTACCTCTCCCCTTTCTGCCCAGGAGTACCTTCTCCGACCCTACGCCACCCTTGAGGCTTATCTTCTGTGCACAAACTTGTTTTTCCTCTCTGAACTATGGTGCTATGGTGTGCCTCTGCCTTGAGTTTCTTTCCCCATCCAGGTTACTCCCCAGATACATGATATCTTCATGAAAATCACCTCATAAGTTACAGGAAGCCATTTCTGAACCCTGTTCTCTCTGCCAAGCCCCAGTTACACTCAAGTGCTCTTGTAAATTTCCGTCGAGCACTTAGAGTTGCAATGATTTATTTCCATTTTCACTATTTCACACTGGGTATAAGCTCTGTGAAGAAAAACTATATATGACTCTCCATTGCATGCTTGGGGCCCAGCTCAGCAGCAACTCAGAGGAAGTTACGACACCAAAGGTCAATTTATCTTGGCAAATGCTTTTATGATCTACCTTACCAGGATGAAATTCTCCTTGTGTGGGGCATTCCAACTCCCTCCTCTCCTTCTTTCCAGAGAAAATTTTTTTCTGCCCCCTGCTTCCCCATCTCTTATCCTTCCAAGGTATACCTCCACCCTGTCCCTGGATCTAACATGATCCCATTACTACTGTACTTTGCTCTCACTTGTTTCTTTTTCTACCTTTTCTGCTAGCCTACAAATAGACTGTCTCTCCTGTTAAAACAAACCCACTATATCAGGCCTTCCTTGATCATCCCATGGAAGGTAATTTTTCCCTTAAGTTCCACCCCTGGCCTCATTCTTTCATTTACTTATTGTCTTAATTATACTTATCACAACAGTATTATAACCTTTTTTTTATTCCACACTACAGTATAAGTTCCAGGAGGCTGAGATCCAGTGCCAGTGCAGAAACACAATTTATTGAATTTATCCGTTGCATAATTTAATGTACCCAAGAATAAGTGAATGAATGAAACTACTATCTTCACTGCCAGACTCATTTGAATTCTGTATTTTTTACGCTGTCTACAACCCATTCTAGTTTCTAGCTTACTGCTTGCTGAAGTTGCTTTCTAAAAGACAGTAAGCTATATATGTTATATAACTATTCATACAGATATATGTGTGTGTATATGTACATGTGTGTGAATGTAGATAGGTAAATAAATGACTTATCTATGTAAAAAAGCTGGATAGGAACACGGGAAAAAGAAAATTGTTAATGCATAAAGTATTATGCATAAAAATATTCTCTTTAATAATGTTACATAATTTGTACAATCAGAACATAGCCTTAAGAATATATAACTGCAAAATACTGTCATTTCCTTTCTGAAAGTGACCCTTCTCCAAACCCACGATGTACTTTTGTGCTCTCATAGCCTCTTGTATATGTGTATTAATACATATACAAAAAACATGTAAAATACTTTCTTATCTATTTTCCCAATTAACTGCAATGCTCTGGAACAAGGGTTATCTCTCAGTAGTCTTTGTACACAAGCTCGAAGAACAGTACATGGCACAGAGTAGGCATTTGCATCTAATGAGTTAATGAATGAATACATACATTTCTTTATCTGGTCCCACATTAGTGGGAGTACCACATTTATCTAGCTCACTATGACCAGAATATATGAATATTACCCATGGGATTCTCAGCCCTGCTTGTTTTGGGGGGTAAGAGAAAGGTAGGTAAAACTAGAGAATAGAGATAATATACTTTAACAAGCAGGAACAATGCAGTCCCCAGACAGTAGGCCCTGGTGACTCCACCCCAACTTACATCCCCAATAACCACCCCCATTAACACCTTGCATGCTTGCCCCACCTTTGTACTTGAGCTTAAATAAATACACACTGCCTTTGCCAGGGGCTGCACATTATCGGGGAGTGGCTCCTCTAAGATCCTGTTGCTCCAACCCACTTGGACTTTGGTCTTTCCCTCATCCAGTGCTGCTCCTAACGATTCTGCTCTGCCAGTCGGCAATCACCTATACAGTTTCTGAAAACTTCGGTTGAAGCAGAAAATAACCTCTTTCAGAATAGGAATGTACAAATAATTTATAATGAATCTGGAGGAAGTGTGAACAAAATATTTGGGGATTGTTCCTTTGATACTTTCTCTGACTTCAGACATTTTCAGTTCCTTAAGTTTGGATTTTTCCCCAGTTTTTCCTGACGTCCATTGAAACGATCAAGTTATTTCCTCTCTCTACGGTTGAAAACTCCTGAAATGAACATGTATAATTCTGATGATTAGGATTTTAATGGAAATGTTATCAATGGCTATGCTTTAGTGGAGTAGAGATTCAGGCTGGGCACTTAGAGATAGGGCTGCATCGCCATCACTTAAAGGGAGTAGATGAAACTCTAATAGAGAAAATTATAGGAAGAGGGACCACTGGGAATGTACAAGATTAAAGACATGACACCAAAAAAAGCAAAACTCAAACAGTGAAATATTTTAAACAGAGTGATGTGAATCAATTGTTTGGTATTTCCTATACCTACTAGAAAGTAGAAATCACTAGGAGCTATTTGTTAACGGTAGGATCTTTTAGGACAGAGGTCTGGGAATGAGTGCCTTTAATACATACTCCCATGATTCTTACAAAGAGGTCGAATTTACAAAGTATTAAATTGGTTCAGTGTACTCTTCTGATGTAGAATTTACACATTTGTGTAGCATTCACAAATCCTTACACCCACGTATCCACACATACAGTTGTGCCAACAGCGGTGTTAATTGACTGATTCATTCACTCATTCATTTATCCTTTTGTTCAAAAGGCATGTTCACTAAATGTGAATGTCTATAATGGGAATAAAACTGCTCATCATAGGGTGGGAGGATTTAAAGGAAACAGAAATTTCAATATCAAACTCTACAAGCAACTACTTGACATAATTTACAAATTTACGAACTTTCCTGGGTGTGTACAGTACCTAACTACGTAATAAGGCAGGTATGTGTGTGTGTGTTTGCGCTTTGTTTTGTTTGTTTGCTTTTTAAACACTCATTGGATGAAGTTGCATAGTCAAACTGAGTCATTTAATTCGTTAAAAAATTCCCTAATCCTCATTCCATTTGGAAATTTTGAAACTGAAGAGTTCAAGTATTTTATGTATGATATGCTTTCTAGAAACTTTTTGCACAAACCCCTCTACTAATTTTGCTGTATGCATTCAATGTGTTAACACTAAGCAAAGCCTGTAAAATCTTTAGCTTGATTATCTATAACTTTGATGCTCTCATGACTTTTACTTTTGATGTTTAGATAAATGCCTTTTTGATCCTAGATAAATATTTATGTGACTTGAGTTTAATTAAGGAATGCTTAGGAATGATTGCTTTCTCAATGTCTGACCCCACAAAGTGGGTAATCAGTCCTCATGTACGTTATGACTTACCTTTTTTTTCTCTCCTTCCAATGTATTTTACTGATAAAAAGCAATAATATCAGGAATGTTTGATGAGCAAATTTTTTGTAAAATTAATCCAGTTTACTTCTGGTAACACTTTTGTTGTTCTCCCAAGCATCTTTGCCTAATATGCTAAATGATGCACTTCAGTGACTTTTTTTGAACTGGTTTTACATTAGTTAATATTTCTAAAATGTCCCAATCTCACGATCAGAGGTTGCTCATTTCATTTTGGGAGCTGCGGTTATTGAGGAAGGGGAGTTCCTTTAAGGCTCATAACATTTTGGAATCCCCAGGGATGGTCCATGACAAAAAATACTACAGTTCTGAAGCATACTCTTCAAACCACAAGCAATTTGTCCACCTTCTGAGTCATAACCCTTAACCAGGTCAGCCTGAACACAAAAGTACAGTGTCCGGGTAGAAAATTCTTCAGTCATGTTTTAGACTGTTGAGATCCACCCCACTGAAATATTTCTAAACTTAAATTTCCAAAGAGGCTGCCATATCACATATTTGCCATAAACAGTCCTACGGTATATTAAGTTTTGCTATTTTAAAATATGTTGTTAAACACATATTCTTTAAATTGGTTCATAACATTTTCCTTAGTGTTCCACAGAGAATTTTGCTAACATTTTAAGTTCCAAACGTATTAAGTTGCCTTTTAAAGATGTCTTGTACAACGTAATACAAAGAACTGAAATTATACGCTATCTATGTGAGAGATAGGTCTGAATGTGTAACAGGGTGGTCCCCAGGAAAGGGGGAAGTTCCAAAATCCCGGTTCCGTCCTAAGTGGGTGGAGCTGAGCAGGGATAAGATGTTGGAGAGAGGAAATAGGAGGACAGAAGGAAGGGAGGAAGAAGGAAGCAGAATGAAGAGCAGCAAGGAGGCTTGGAGGAGGCACGTGGAGCAGAGGGACATGTGAAGAATCTACGCTTGCTTTTTGGTCTTAAACTGATTAAAACAGATGTATGTGAGAGACCCATGGGGAGCTTAATAATGGCAGCTTTCATCTTAATTTTGATTTTGCTCTTTTCATCCGGGATTTGTCTGACTCTTTCTGACCCTTTTCTAGGGGTCTCTACTGAAAGGTCCTTTAGACATGTGGCAGGCTTTTGGGCCTTGCTTTGGGCCAATCCTATTTAGCTAAACTTTTACCCTCAAGGAGATGGGTAACTTTAAATGCTTAACTTAGTAACTATATTCTTTGTCCTTTCTGTATTATACCCTAATTGTATTAAAGTCCCTTTCCATTAAAGGCCTTATATGTTTGTCTTGATGCGGCGGATGGCAGAACCCATTTAGAGAGGGCAATTTTGGGGGTTCTGGGGTGCCCCTCTCCCTGCCCTATAACAAATGGACATACAGATGCCTGCCATGAACTGGGTCATTGAGGATTTTCTAGAAGGGGATCACATGTTATCATAGAGAGAATAAAACCAAGAGATATTCAAGTAATTTTCTTTGGGATATGGCTGAGGAATAGAAATCATTTTCCCTTCACCTATAGCTTAGGAGTTGTTATTTACAGAAACAGCTGAGTATTTTGTCTTAAGCCAGAAGGGCCCTCTCCCCCTCTGTTCTGCACCATGGCTGGGTCTTGGGTGCTGGACACATCTGACCATCACAACAGCAGTGCCCACTTTTAGCTCTGTCACTACCACCTTTCAAAACTCAGTTTTCATCTTTTCTATTGATTTTTGCTCTCACGAGCCAACATACTTACCACATAATGCACAGAGCTTAGGTTCTATGAGCCTGGATTTATATATATGGCAACTCTGAGCACCCCTGCCGTGGGATTTAACAGTTACTTAATGGACCCTCTCCATTCCCAGTGCCTCTTCACAGTCATACTCATTTCTAAAAGGCAGGTAGTCCAACTTACCTTCCAGAATTGGACAGTAGAGAAGATATAGAGCTAACTTCCCAGCTTAATGTAGCACAAAGTAAACTAACTGTAATATCCCAGGAAGAAAAGCGGGGGATGGGGCTCCCAGAACTAAGCTGAAGTTCTGTGTCCAGCATTTACTGCTCACCTTGGGAATTCGCCTAACTTTCAGTTCCTCTTGCATCTGTGTTCTCATTTATAAAATGGCCAGATTATTCCCTAACTTTCCTCACTGAGCTAAATGACTTAACAGAAACGATTTTTGCAGTATACTTTTATAAAAACTATAAAGTGTGTTATGAATATGATGATAAGATTTTTGTAAGCTAACTTTCTTTCTGTTGGGAATAGTATTTTCTAAAATCAAGCTCAAGCCCTAAGCAAGTTTAATTTACTTAACTCCTGAAAATAAGAATTACAAGACTCTACCCTACATCAATTGAATGCAAATCAACCACTTTAATTAAGCTAAATCCTTATTAGATTGGTGGGCCTTAATCCTGTGAAATTTTAGTTAATAGCTAAATACCCTAATCAACTGTGCTGAAGTTTGAGGTGCTATTTATTTTAATGATTCATGTGGTACTTGTTTGTGAACTTTCTTGTAGGTTGTTTTTCTTTCTTTTTTCCTGTTACCTCAGTTCTGTTCTGACCTCTTAAAGAGCAAGGCCTCAACTGTGAAGTAGTAGGCTGCAGTATTCAGAGCTCGCAACAGAGCTGGGAGGAAATCCTCCTTGGGACACCATAGGGAAGGGCGGGGAGTGAGGGAGACATGCTCTTCTGTGAGAAGAGGCTAGAAAAACAAGAACTCTTGTGACATGGAGACACTCTGAGATGAAATGAAACACCAAAAGGTTTTCTTTGACTTGCTCTGATCTCAGGAAGGAAGGAAGGAAAGAAAGGCCAAATGATGAAAGAATGAGAGGAGGCGGGTGCTGGTGTCTGCAGAGGACCTATATCAAAGTACTGTGTAAGCTCTAGAGCATTCTACTCCTCTTTCCCCCATGTGATATGCAAAGACTAGATCATTACTTTTAAAAATCTCAGTTCCTGTTACAGTAGTTGACAATGAAAAAAAGTTTCTTGACTCAAAGAGTAGTAGAAAATATAATTGCTTTATTATTTATGTTACATAATAACAACATTAGTGTATAGCATATACATGAACTATGATAACAATAGCACTTACTAGGTACTCATGATATTGTGTGTTCAGAACTTTGTGTCTGTTATTTCATTTAATACTCAAATCAGCCCACCTATCTGCCTAGTTACTTGGTAGAGGCGATGAGGATCTCCATTTTGGAGAAGAACTAAAGCTTTGGGAGGAAGTTCTGAAACACTGTTGTGGGGCATAGGGTGGCAAGTTAAGAAAATAATTATAGGGGAACATTGAGGGTTCACATGAGGATGGACCATGTGAGTTGGAGATGAAATTCTCAGCATAATTATGTGTTTGCCTCAATGATTCTCTGTAGCCCAGAGCAGTTGGTTGGGTTTATCCAGACCTAGAATCCAATGGTTCTGCAAACATGATCTTTTGGGCTTCCTTGGACTTTTGGCTAGGAGTCACCTAGTCAAGAGCAGGCAAGTTAACGAATGGAGATAGAAGAACTGAGATGTGTGCCTACCCTGCTGGAGACATGTAATTGTCACTGACTCTTGAGTGTCTGAGGGTCTTCAAAGTGTCATGTGGTTGGCTGTGTTTCACCCTCTCTGCTAGCAAAACTACTTGGCTCCTGGCCTGTATGACCTTAGCTTCATTCAGGAAATACTGGTTAAGAGAACTTAGGAGGGGCCCCTTGGAGGCAGGTGAACTTCACAACCTATGCAGCCTGTGTTGTGCACACTCAATTATTTGCTGACAATAGGTGTAGGGGGTAGAGGATGAGAGAGGAATATACACAAAACAAAGAACAGGGTCAACTGGCTGTAGTTGCTTGGGAACATTGAGTAAAGCCATCATCATTAACCGCTCATATAATGAGTGCACAGCAAACAGACATTCTATGAGCATAAAGGCTTCTCCCTTTTTTGAAGAAGGTGAGGTACGTTAACAGAAAGGTAGGAGGGTTTCTATGTTCTTTTCTATACAGAGGGTGGGGAGGACTTAAATTGTTGCCTCATGAAGCTATAGGTAACTTTTATTTTAATTTTGTTTGTCAAGGAAGATCTTGGTATTATATCAACCCAGCACTTAGTTTTTGCATTCAGTCTACAGAAACTAAGAAGGGTGCTATTATGACTTGCTTTTGGACCTGGACACTGAAGCATTCTGAGAAGAAAGAAGAGAGGATGCTGACAAGGTTCAGCTAAGGAGCAGGTGGATGAGGCAGCCATGTTTGCCTGACAGCGGAGACTCTGTGCACATCAAATCTACCTGCAGCACTTTGAAAAATTGTCCTACTGATCCCACGCAGAGAGATACAACTTACTGATTGAACACCAGAAATTTTCAAAGTTCCTCTGGTAATTCTAATGCACTGTCAGGCTGAGAACCAGGGTAGTGGCCAGCAAGTATGTGAACGAGAAGAGCCTCTGTATGGAAGAGGTCTCGGTTTCCATCTTTAGCTTTCAGAAAAGAACTGGTGCTAGTGATAGGAAGTGACAGGGAGGCAGATTGGGACTCAGAGGAAAGAATGCTTAAAAGCATTGAGCTAGGGTGAAAATGGAAGTGGCTTGGTGTAAAGAAACTGATCATTGGTGGTGACTAAGAAGGTAGACAGACATCGACTGGTAATATTGGACTAGGCCATGGGAGCCAAAAAGTGGCAGGAAGACCAAAAGCTTCCTTTAGCCCCCACTTTTCTCTCAGAGTGGCTTTGCTTTCTCTCTTTCTTAGCATTGGGTTTCCCCATAGGATTTCCTTTCAAAAAAGAGATATACTAAAAAAAAAAACTTTTAAAACCACTTAACCCAGTTGACCTTTACGGCTATTGCAACGTCAGAAATTAGATATTATTAAATCCTATTTGATGTTTTCTAAGAACTCGAGCTACTGATTGATCCATCTAAGTTGAGAGGAAGGAAAGAGAGCATGAGAAGCTTGGAGGTGAGAGAAGAGGGGAACTCTTAGCTGAGGGCAGGTATAGGAGCCCTCAACTCTGTGTAGGTTTGGAATTACCTGGAATCACCTGGAAACTTTTTAGTAAATCCATTCACCAACAAATGAAACCAGAGTCTCTGGAGATGGGTAATTGGTGGCAGGAATTTATAAAATGCAAGAGGTTGAGAGCTACGGGCTCAGGGGGTGAGTGATGAGGCGTGTTCTTTGTACACATTGAGGTCAAACGTGTTAGACAACCTCCAACACACCAGTTCTTAAGCATCAGGTGCTTCAGAAGCACTTGGAAGACTTGTTCAAACACAGATGCCTGGGCTCCACTGCCAGAGTTTTCTGATTCAGTAGGTCTGGGGCAGAATCGCTAATTTTTATTTTTGACAAGGTTTGGTGATACTGATATTGGGGTCCCTACTTGGAGAACCAATGCTTTAGGAAAAGGGTTTACTTTCGACACAAAAAGAACCTCCTGATGGCAATAAGCCAATTCACAGTATGCACTCTCAATAGTATACAAGGTCACTTTACCTTTGCGACCCTCCTCAAAATATATATTAATCCTAATCTAATCTTGAGGAAAACATCATCTAAATACCAATTGAGGCACACTGTCCAGCTTATCTGATCAGCAATCCTCAACACTGTCAGGGTCTAAATAAGGAAATCCTAAGGAACCATCACAACTAAGTAGGTGTGACTATCAAATGCGGTGTGGGGTCCTGAATGGGCTCCTGGGACAGAAAAATGACATTAGGGGGAAACTGAGGAAATAAATATCAATATCAGTTCCCTGGTTGTGACCAGTTGTAACACATTTGCAACAGGAGAAACAGGACACTGGGTGGCTGTGAATAAAGCCTTGTTCTGAATAAAGGGGGGCAAATGATGTGATAACGTTTTAATTCCCTTTGTTTTTGTGCTTGTGCAACTTTAAATTTATTTAGTACTGTACACTAAATATATGTAATAAACATATCATCTATAAATACATATACCCTGTATCTCAGCATATTTATAGCTGATTACTTATGTCTCTCATTTTATTGTACTTCAGTCATGCAGTGGGAACAAAATCCTAGATAAGAAGGGCACCTGTTGGAATGACTGAACAATTCCTAGTAGAAACTTTCAACTCTGGACTGTAGTTATCTAGAAGCCATCACAGTGGTGCTCGCTCTCTTTCTCTCTCCCTTTTGAAGTTCCAAGAGAATCTTCTTAAGGTAGTCTCGGTAAAGGACAAAATCCTTGCCCAGCCCACATTTTGCTGCTGGTTCATAGTTATGGGTTGCCATATTTAATTGTAGTTATGAATTATCTTATTTCATTGACTTCCTGAGTGAACTTTATTAAATTCCCCATATGACCATTTATGCTTTGATATGTCCTCAGAGTACCATGGGCTCACAGTGTTTGTAAAAGCCACCTACTCTCTAGACTTGCTGTTAGCTAGCCAGTACTCATACTGGCATTATTCTAATTTGCCTTTAGGTCCCACAGCCTTTCAGGTGTTGGTTGCTTTTGTGGTCCCTGCTATCATACCTGGCAAAGTTGAAGGACATAAATAACAAGCACCAGTAAGGAGATAATAATTCAAGGACAAACCGAATATTTCTTCTACAGTTACTTACTGTGGCTACTTTGGACCATTTGTCTTTACAGATGACTTAACTATACACTGTATTAATGTAATGAGGAATCAGAAGCATTCTAGGTCTTGACAGAGGTCTAAATGACAGCTTTAAGGGAGAACTTAGATACCTTGTTCATCTTGCATAAAGGCAGGAGCTCCCAGGGAATAAGATGCAAAGATAAAAGTGAAACTAAAATTTAAAGCAAACTTTGAATGGCCTAGACTCTTCTTTCTTAAGTTGAGCCAATACTAGAAAGAGTGACAACTAAACATTAAAGAGCTCTTCTGGGTCACTGGACACCATTCTAATGAATATTTCATCCTAATGGGGGCACAGAAAAGGCAAGCAACTTGTCCAAACTCACACAGCTTGGAGTGGAGCAAGGCTTCTCTTCTGGATCATCCAATTCCAAAGCCCATGCTCTGAACGATTAGACTCCAGCCTCTCTTCGCGAGGACTCCAAGAGAAGTCATGTGCCTGTCTAGCCTAGCTAGAGGGTCTCATTCAGGAGTGATAACCTTCCCAGAGGACCCCAAAGCTATGGAGAGGCTAGAAAAAAAAAGTTCTGTCACTTAGCTGTACTTCTCCTCTTTTGGACATGTTACCACCTTCTTGCCACCTGCAACTAGTGTTAAATATTGATTGAGCTTCTCTTCTATATCTGGCCCTAAGGATATGAAGATGAGAGACTGTAATCCTGCCCTCAGGAATGCTGGAGGAAATAGATGCTCAACAAACTGGCCAACAAATTCCCAAACAGCCTCCCAAACAGTTAAGGTCAAAATAACACTGCTAGAATCCAGACAGGCAGGGACCCACCTAAGGACCTGTTCTAGGTGAAGACAGTCCTTCCCTCTCCTTTAGATTCCTCCATGACTCTTTCAATTTCTTCTACTGGCAATTGGCAAGTCTAAAGGGCAGAGACTTAAGTTCACTGTAGAGGTGTTTTGATGTTCACAAGGGAGGTAACCTGTTCACCCAGTAAATAATGTGTAGCTGAACAGAGGCTCCAACGCAGCAAATGCTTATCCGCCTTCTTCCCCAGGAAGTAGGCAACATCTGTCTGTCCACTCTGGTCCTTCCTGCCAGGCGGGAATCCTCGGCTCTCCACCAGCAACCTGGCACTTTATCTCCCTGTCTACCACAATAACAAACAGCTGTTGCCCAGGCGCTGCTGTTGATATGTTACCTCTGAAAACTCCCTCCTGCCACGGATAAGCCTCCTCCTGATGATGATGGATGTCTTTATCTGACCTGACAAGCAGCCTTATTGCCATGGAGACCCAAACGGATCAGCTGCATTTCGCCTGCCTCACTCCCTTCTGGGGAGCAGTGAGATTCTTCTGTACGTCAGTCTGCTGGCCTGTGACAGGCTGCGGCCACGCTTTTCCTGCGGGTGAAACCCAATCAAGGGATCAGAGACAGATAACATCAAGACCTCTGTTTGATACGTTAACAGTGGCAGACGTGATTCCACAATTAATAACACGGTGGTGCCCTTTGACAATAGAGTTGTTTTGGGGGAGAAAACACTTGAGTCACCAGACAGGGAATGAGAGGGCTTGTATGCCCATAAACACAGCCTCGCGTCACTGTTCATACCGCAGATTGGTTTGTTCTCCAAGGCTCTTTGTGCTCACCCTCTGATCTTGATTTCCTACATAACAACTTTCTTGGTTGATGTGCCCTTTGGCAAGTGCAGCAAGTACAGTTTCCTGTTTCTCAACTGTAGACAGCCATGCACACGTCTGCAGTTGTCCATTTTAAGCAGACAATGTGGCCTCTTCTTGCTTCCTTCTCACCTTTAGGTTTGGTTTAAAAGAGCTTGGAAGTACAAGTATTAAGTTATTGGATAGTCTTCTTAATTAACTTTGCTAAAATTCTGCATGATTCACAGTCTGAAAAAGAAAAGTACAAATTGTGTCCTCATGCTAAGAGCCTAAAGTGTCAGTGTGACAATACTAAAGGCAAACATTTTAAAGCAAGGAATACCATTTAGTTTTTCTTCTGTGTCTGTCAAAAGTTTAAGAGGAGAGGAATTATCAACACAGTTTTAACTGGCAGAGGACTCTCTCCCTATCTAGGAAAACTAGAAGAAGAGTATTGGGTGGATTCAGTGGGACTTGTACACACTTTGTAGAGCAAAAACTTTTTAATATTTAAAAGGTCCAAATAACTTACACTGAAGTTGATTTGCACCGAAGTTCATTCATTGATGAGTATGACTTATGTAATGCTACTATGTTCAAGTGCTGAACTAAACTATCCTCTTTAGAGCGTAGCATTCTAAAATGATAACACTGTACTATAAGCTATTATACAAGTAGAGAATACTTATCCAGCAGTTTGGAAGATGCATTGAAGTAGAGGAAAAAAATTGTGACTCAGAAATAACCACCATTAACCGGTAGAGAATAGTCTTACTCTATTGATAGCCTGTACATGTGTGTGTTTTAAGGCGAGTTGACAGCATTGTATTTACACAATTTGGCATACACTTTTGCTTAATTTTTGTTTCTACCAACTCTTCTTAAGAAACTTGCCATTGCTTATATTATGTTTATTTTTTTGGTAACAAATATTATCTTTTACCTATGACCATGTTACTTGGATCACAGATTTCTTCATTTCTAAGTCAAAAATCTCTCTTGACCACACTAACCAAAGTTCTTTGGAAAGGTTAACCTCATATGTCTTTTGGTGTGGCTCTACCATTTTCCTGGAGTTGTAAACGACACACACATATGCACACACATGCACGCACACGCACACACACACACACACACCTTGGAGTCTGACTTAGTCCCAAATCATGGATGTGGGCTTCTGATGTGCAGAATCAGAATCACGCCCCAAGATCCTTGTCATTACCTTGTGGTGCATCCAGAATGGGGGTGTCTCCCCATGTGCTAGGCTTCCCACCTGTATTGATCAATGCAGGAATGGCATCTAATAATTACTTCCCTCAGCACCATCACAACGATTTTCTCTAGTCTTCAAAGAGAAGGGAGCCACTTATAACTCCTTTCCCTTCTCTCAAGAAAGCAACTCTACTTTGGCTCCTGCTAGGTCCTCATCGTCCAGATAGACTTGAATTCTCATTATCACTCCTTAGAAACACAAAGATTGCCTTATTTGAGTTGGGAAGGATGGAGCTGCCAAAGCGGGGTTAGTAAGCAAAGCCTGGATCTTTGAGGAAGCAAAGAGGGCAAAATTATCTCTTTTCTTTTGACTTTCCTCCGATGATAGAACAACACACACATCAATATCCTAATACTTCCTAACAGTACATTTTTATTCTTGGATGTGGCATCCTATTTCAAGCCATGGCCCTCAAGATAAATCTAAATCTCTAAACATGATTCAGAGGCCTCTCCTCCTTCAGCTCGTGCCTGTCTCTCCCTGTCCCCTGGCTCCATCCTGCTGAGCTTCTAGCTTTCTAGTCAATTCCCCGTTTAGGTGTTTGAATATGCTGTTCCCTTTTGCTGGGACACATTTCCTTCCTGCCATCTCGCATCCGATTAACTTCACACATTGTTCACATTTCAGTTTAAATGTCACTTCCTCTGGTTAGCTCCTGTGGCAAAAGTCATAACTACTTGACAGATTATCTCCTTTCAGACTATAATTTCTAAGGGTAAGGAGCAAATCCATCTTGTATTTAGTTTCTATGCTAGTTCATTGTTTGCTGCATACTAGGATGCTCAATAAAAATATTAACACGAGTAGTGGACATTTAAGATATTTTGGTTTTTATAAACAATTCTGAAATGAGGCTCGTTTATGTGTGATAGCTTGTCCATATTTTGTCATTTTAAAGTTAGTTGCTCGTGATAAGTTCTTGAGATAAAATATTGAGACTTCTTGAGAAAAAGCGCTTTCCAGATAGTTTGGCATCCCAGGCAGCAGAGATAGCCTGCTTCATTGTACTCTATCTAAAAATTATTTATTTTTTCAAAGATTTATTTATGTATGCATACAAGCATTGGGGTACAGGCCAGAGGTGTGGGGGGTGAGAGGATTCACCACAGAGAGCGGGGAGCAGAACAGGCAGATCAACTGAAATACACTGCTGAGGGGAGCAGCGGGCACAGCAGGAGAGGTCTGCTGTGCCATGTGGGTCCCCTCCCTGGCCAGAGGCAGGGATCGAACTTGTGCTGCAGTGACTGCGATTTGCTTCATAGTGCATTGCTTAACCCACTGCGCCACCAGGGAGGCCCCTAAAAATTATTTTTGCTAATGATAGTAAGAAAGATTCCCAACTCCTGTTGCAATATTAGTTTATTTAAGTATTTTTTATCCATTTATAATTGCTCTATTATTAATTGTCTGGTATTCTTGCCCATTTTTATTCTGAAATTTCCTTTGTTTTAAATAAATTTTTATGAGTTCTTCACATTTTATATATGTTCATTATCATTATATTTGTTGTAGATTTCCTCCTCTATTTAGATGTTTGTGCTTTTACCTTATGAACTTCTTAAGCTCAGCATTTGGTCACAGTCAGATCTGTCATCATTTTCCTTAGAATCTGTTGCATGACTGAAACAGTGCTTTTCACTATTAGTGAGTACATAAGTATTCAGTCGTGTGTGTGTGTGCACATGCACGATGATATGTGTACATTTATGTGCACATGTACTTGGGTCTCCTTTGGGTCATAGGTGGTAAGGATCTTCTTTTGCCAAAAGGATTGACTATTTTGCCAATAGTCTCAATCTTGGTTAATCCTCTTTCCTTTCCCAGTGATTTAAGGTTTTCTTCTGAATTTGAGAACAATATTGAGCTAACTTCAGTTCATCTTCTGGGGACAGGGGAGGGGGAAGGTGTAAGGTCCTTTTTCATAGTTTGAAGTGTTAGAGAGAGACTTTAAGGGGGCCAGGAGCAGGAGATCTTTTGTTTTCTCCACTTACTCCCCCTGGCTCTGCTTCCTGGGTGCAGCAACGTAACTTCACTGAGAATAAACTCAGACATTTAGAGAATCTTGGAGTCAAGATCCAAAACTAGTAAAGGCACAACACATTTGCATTAAAACCCACCAGACTAATTTAGTCATGTTTATAAATGTCTTTCTGGCATTATCAGAGCATAGCTTTAGTTTGTCTGGCAACAGAGCTAAAAACACACACAAAGCCTGTGAACAGATGCCCAGTAAAAAGTAAGTGCTGGGGCAAGAAGCAGATCATCTGCAGCCATTCCTGGTGTTCAAGAGACCAGCGTCTCTATAGTGATGTTTTCTTTTACACAACATTATACAGTTATACAAAGGGGGATTGCCAGTCTTAACTAACTAAAGTAAGAGTCGGAAAATGTTTCCTTTACAGGAAGCCGCTAGCCACATACACAGAAAGGTGGGTAGAAGTCATCCCTACATTAAGTTAATTTTCCTCCCCTACCTTCCACCCTTCCACCCTCCTTCTCTCTTTCCCGCCCATCTTCCCTTGACCCTCTCTCCTTCTGGAGTTCTTTCTTCCTTGCTTTCCTGCTTCTTGCTTATTGGTTTTGTTTCAGTTACACAGTATAATAATTCTTACAAGTTGGTCCCTGGGGAAAATGAGCCACATAAAGTCTTATGAAGCATTACCAGTATTGCATTTTTTTCATAATTTAAATATTGGCGACAGAGGCTAGTGATTATTTTTGTCTTTCAAAAAGTAGAAATAATGGGAGCAAAAGAATCTTCTGCTTCAAGAACACTTTATAACTTATATCAAAGTGCTCTGGGACTTAAATGGAAGCCTTTCTTAGAGTGTCCCCAAGGACATTGCCACAAAATGTGGATCTGTGTTTTAAAATGAATTATGTTCAATCCTTATCCTGAATTCAAATACAACTCCCCCCACCCCAAATTATAGACAAATCTAATTAACATTCCTTTTCTGTTTTTGAAATCTCTTAAAATTTCCTCTGGGTGTGTGTTTGGGTGGGAAAGAGAAGATTAAAAGTATTTAAAATGTCCTAGATGTTTTCATTTTATTTATAAGTAATAGACAGCAAGTAACAGAGAGAACTGACTCATCAGTGAAAATAATAAAGAACTGATTCCATAGCAACTACCTCCAGTTCTTCACTCCCCTGACCTTGATCTACTTGTTCTCTTTTCCCACAGCATTTATCACCTTCTAGATACTGTCTTGCTTGTGTTTATTGTCTATTGTTTGTCTCTTCTTTATAAGGACAGGGATTCTTGTCTGCTTCATGCTTAAATGTAATCTGAGTGCCTGATACAATTTCTGGCACATAAGCAGTCATGTAAATATTTGCTGAACTCACTTTAATCATCTCAGGTCCCTGAGAAGTTCAGGTTTCTGGCAGGGTAGTATCCTTTGACTCATTGTCTGCTGGACCTGGTTCTCCAATGTTCTCACAGCCTACTTTTCTTAGCTTCAACTCTATCTGAAGTTCATCTCTTCTTTTGGTCCCCAATTGGTTCTTACTTCAGGAATTATTCATGTACAGCAAAAGGGACATGGAGACTTCACCTTAGATTCCCACAAAAGACTTGAGTCACTCGGAATGAACTGGCTTAGGGCATGCTGAAGAATTAGTCTATGCTAAGGGAGAAACGTAATGTTGGCTTAGTGCTCCTGCCTCCCCACCAAGGTAGAATTAGCGATCTTGGAGCCACATGGGTCCCCTACCAGAATGAGGGGCTGCCAGAGAGGGGGAAGCACAGAAGGAATGTCTGTCTTACTTAACAAGAAGCAACATGTTAATCAATAAGGTTTACCATTACAAACGTATAGAACTGGGGAAATCCCCGTTCAGTCTTTCTAGTTTATATGACTAGAGCTTTCTAGTTTATAGACTCAGCTTATGTGGTTCAGTTGAGTTCATGTTCTCTAAAAGAATTCAGGAGAGCAAGAGAATAGAAATCTGACTTTAAAGAGTGAAGATTTGCTGCTATTTTACGCTTTCCACTGATATAACTTACTGGAGTGTCAAGAAAAGCAGACATACCTTTCCTGTTTGTTCTTACTCTGCACTAGGTCTGGCAGACTCTTACTTCTTTGTCGCCAATATCTACTGTCCAAGTTGGTGACTTAGAGAGAAGCGCAGACTTGTGACCGTTGGCCATGAACAACAGTGTCATTCACATCAGCTCCTTGTCACTGCCCAGCTGGCAGTGAGAAAAAGTCCTTCCTCATGCTAGGTATATTAAATCATTATTGAACCCCAAGTAGAGCACTGTTTAATTCGGTCACCCGAAGTTCTACAATGCAACGGTGGGTTGCTACAGATTAAGTAGTAAGAGACAGGTTAATGTGTCAGAAAGCGTAATTCAGACTCCAAGATTGTAGTTTCCTGTTTTGTTCACAACATAAAAGAAGCACTTTTATTTTCTAATACCTCAGCTTACAAAAATAATGTGAGTGGGCGTTATTTCCATTACTGTGGTGGGTTCTCAGGGTATTATCTCTTTGGAGTAGTGTTCATCAAGTGTAAACTACTCTGATAGTGATGTAAGAACACTGACCCATGCATGGCCTGGTCCCTGGCTGCTTTGCCAATTCCATCTGGGCAAATTTCCCCTTTGTACTTTCTGCTTCAGCCACAGTGGTCTTCAAATTACTGAAATTATCCAGAATCTTTCTCTTCTGAAAGTCCCACACTGCCTAGGTTCAAGTTCTGGCTTCAGCACTTAGCTGTGTGACTAAGACAAGTTACTTAATGTTCCTGTACTTCATTGTACCCATCTGGGTGGCTGTGGGGCTAATAATAGTTCCATTTCCTAGGACTGTGTAAGGATTAAAAGATGCGCAATGTTCTTAGAACAATTACTAATTAAAAATGTTAGCTCCTTTCTCTCCTTTGTTATTACCTCCTCTTTAGCCATCTTCCAAAAATTCCTTTCCTCCCTTTTCCCAAACCTGGATTTTCAGTGTCTTAGTTGTGCTATTAACAATCTCTACTTAAGCCTTTTCTGACCATCCTATCTAAAGTAGCACCTTTGTCCTTTTCTTTTACATCTGTTTCCTTCATTGAACTTATTTCAATTTGCTGCTTTATATTGATTTATTCTTTTTTTTGTTCATTATCTTTCTCTATGAATAGACTAAAAATTCCAAAATGGAAGGGTCTTTGGCTATTTCATTCCTCATTGTATGTACTTATTTGTATCTCTACACAGCAGATAGTCAATAAATCTTGAGGAATAAAAACCTGAGTCCCCTCAACACAGGGACTACACAGGAGATCTACACAGGGAAACTGAAGTTCTGAATTATTAATAATTCTATAGTATACCAGGGAAGAATCCACACCACTAGTTATCTTTGTTGAAATTGGGCATAGGGATGGGATGTAGTATTTCTCTAACCCAAAAGAGAATGCCATGCAGATGAACATTTGTGGCTTTCCAGGCCCTGGCTTCAGAAATAATGGAAATGTTAATCAGGAGACAGTGATGGCCATCTTATAGGTGGGAGAAACCATGCACCAGCTTGCCGGAGTGATGTTATTCACCAACATGTTACCAGCAAAAAATGGGAAAGGTATCTTCCAGGGGCCTCCGGAAATTACTTGAAAGATATCTTATAAGAAGGAGGGGTTGCAGGTCCACTGTCCCCAAGTCTCACCACCCATGTGGCCTCCATGTGGATTATGGTCGTAACAGACTCCAGGGAGTATTGGTATGGAGAATAGCTCATATTTTATCATACCAAACCTTTCAAAAGTCGCATCTCCAACATTAGCCAATAACAAAGGATGTTGAAGATGAGCATCTTATATTATCTGGACAATGGGAAAAGGGGAAAGTTGATAAACATATTAATAAGCTGGGAAAAGTTTAATACCAACACTTTTATGGAGAGCGATCACTTGAGAGTCAGAAAATCAAACTTGAGCTTTTATTTTTTTTTAATCCCTCAATAGTTTCATTTTAAAAACTTATACCAGGGGTATATAGAACATAATATGCAGCACCTTTAGTCAGTCCCAATCCCTAGAGGTAACCATTATTAAAACATGCCTGGGGCATTCTTTTCTCTTTCTGTTTGCATAACCCACTATCTTTTTATTGATTGTCTTTTTATTGATAAGCATCCTCTTATTGATAGTTTCCAGTATTCCTTCTCTACAAATAATGTGGCCAAAATAATGCTCGCATACATGTCAGTGTATATCTGTAAATTAAATTCCCTGATGTGTCACTGCTGGATCAAAGACATATACACTGAGAATTTCTGGGACCCAGTACGATTGCATTTTTGCTTCTGTTCTGTTGAGGTGGGCACTCTCACTCTCTCAAATTGAGTTTGGACTAGGTGATCATTAAAGGTCCTTCTGGCTTTAACATATTTTAAGTCTCAGATTCTCAGGCTCCTCTAGATGATGACTGTTTTAGGTTGACTTTTATGCTGCAATTTTGAGACTGATTCTCTATTTACAAGCAAGTCATAAAAAAAAGAAAGATGGAGGGGCCTCCCTGGTGGCGCAGTGGGTTAAGCAACGCACTGTGAAGCAAACCATAGCCACTGCAGCACGAGTTCGATCCCTGCTGCCGGCCAGTGGGGGACCCACATGGCACAGCAGATCTCTCCTGCTGTGCCCGCTGCTCCCCTCAGCAGTGTACTTCCATTGATCTGCCTGTTCTGCTCCCCGCTCTGTCTCTGGTGGATTCTCTCACCCTCCACACCTCTGGCCTGTACCCCAGTGCTTGTATGCATAAATAAATAAATCTTTAAAAAAAAAAAAAGAAAGATGGAAAGCAGAAGAGTAGATGCAATCGAAAATGAACAGATATTTTCCATAAATACCAAGAAAACCAAAATCAAGCTCATGTTCTGCAAAGAAATAGGTAGGTGATGAGTAACAGAACTTTGCTGTAGTTAACGTTTATTTGGATTTTTTTAAGAAAAAGTCTATTTTTCTCATGTAAAAGTCTGCCAGTAGGAACCTGAGTTTGGTATGGCAGCTCTTATCTTGAACCAAGATGGACTAACTATCTGTAGCTATTGCAAAAGAATAGAATGAAAGGTGACGTTTTTCCTATAAACCATCAACGTAGATATTGAACTAAAAGATGTCATGATAGTTAAAGAGATTAGAGTTCTCTGTACTGAAGGAAGGACATCTTGTACCAGTGCTGTCACAAATCCAGCCCATAACCTTTGAGCTCTAGTCCTCATGAGTGTGTCATCAGTTAGTTTCACAGAAGAACATGTCTTGACATGCGCAATCCTTGACTGGGGATCCTGAAATATTGTAGGTGACTCAGATAATGTAATTCTCCCTTTGAGGCAGGGCAGAACCTTAACTTTTGCTTGGTTTGGATAGTCACTGAAGCTAGTTCTCCAAAGTCAAATTTTCTACAGAATCTGTGTTCATGAAAAGATGGTGCCATTTTAAGTGAAAGATCATGAGCTATTTCCTTAAGATTTCCCTTCAAATTGAGTTAAAGATGTTACTCATTGTCTATCTAGAAATAATAGGTTCCACCTATTATTGATCAGCATGTTTACATCAGTAATTCAGAAACAACTATTATGGTAAACACTGTGATCGAGATTGTACGGTCTTCCTTAATGAAAGACAGTGGATAATCTCAGAGCTATTTACACTAAATATTTGGTGAAGCATTGCTTTAATAAAAATTTGAGTTTTCTCATCTAACTGAAATTAATTTGGATTCCATTCTGTATGATAGTAAATTTTCAACTATTAGGAAATGGACACTTGAGGAATGCCTATCATTAAAAATACAGAAATTGAAATTTCTGATTTAAATAAAATATGTAAACACACATACAAATACACTTCAGAGTTTCTCTAAAATAGACTATCGAGAGTAACTGCAATGAACACTCTAAAGTTACAACCCAGACCTTCCTACATCCCTTTCTCTTTTTGACTTTTAAAGGTACTGACAGTTATATTTATTTCTATGACATAATTCCATCATATAACCAGTCCAGAAAGGTTGGGATAGACATATGAGGTCATAGAGGAAATGGGTGCTGTAGTCTATCTGGAATGCCCAAATGATCCCATTATTGTTATTATGTGGATTATTATTTTTAGCTGAGTGTGAATTATTATTTTTAGCTGAATTTTTATCCCAATGTTAATGACTTTATTAGCACATTACATGAGTGTGTAGAGCCCAGTAAGTGATATATCAAGTTATTTTCTTCTGTGACTGAGATAGCAGGTTATCCCCAGTATCTAGTGAGATGGATTTTTGTCTGGGTCTGTGGATATGCAGAAAAAGAATGCATTTCTTATTTTCCAGTGCAGTTAGGTGTGTCTGTGTGAGGAATTTCTGACTAATGGGACATAAAGGGGAGGGCCATATGAGTGGTAGCTTCTGGGAACTTACCTTCACAAAACAATGGTTTGCATTCTAAGCCCCTTACTTTTCTTCTTATCCTCTCTTGGTACTTAATGCTAGGAGTTCCCTTTAGGTCCACAGCTTGGGGATAGCAGAAGAAAAAACTTGAAGAAACCTGGGTCCCTGGAAACTCTGGGGATAAGAGCTTCCATATTAAACTCAGTTTCCTGGCAGAAATTTGTGTGAGAAAAATAGACGTCTTTTTTTTCTTTAAACAACTGTTAACTTATAGCCAATTTCTGTTACTCATCACCTACCTATTTCTTCACAGAACATGAGCCTGATTTTTGCTGACAAAAATCCTGACACCTTTTTTTCTCTGAAATCAATGTCAGGCTATATGATCTGACACATGGTCCAGTAAACGAGTGAGAAAGATTCAAATTGTGATGACACTGAAAAAATCCAGGATGGAAGCCTACCATCTCTTCATATTATGCAGATGTCAGTGGTAGGGGTGTGGTACTGGGGGTAGAATGGTTATGGGCAACTGAATCACTAGTGACACTGAAATAAATGGAATGCCAGTGGAGCATTCTACATGATGGGCTTAAAGATCTTTACACTAAACTGTATCATGGTCACTGACTCCCTACTTTTAAGTCTCAAAGGCTTTAACTGGCTAGTTTGTCACTACCCCCCGCCAACCATATTTCATATTGTAATATGTAAAAGGCATCATTTCATGCTTCTGTTTTACCTTTAATTTATCCAGTTTCCCCTCTTAGTCATTTTCATTCCAATGTTACTTGGGAAAAAAGGTAGGGGGGAAGAACCAAAGTGAGGGAGTACCCTGGCAAGCTAATAAACCATAACTCAGCAGTGATGACAATGTAACTAGATTCTTGTGTCACTGCTCTAGCTGGAAAAGGTGCTTTTTTTAGTTTATGTACTCTTGTTGAGTACAATGCAATAATATTTTCAAAAGCATGACATGATCTAGACCACTGTTAATGAAATCATCTTTTAACGAGAAGGACTTTACACCAAGTAACTAAAGAACATGCAAGACATTTGCAAAAGGCAGAAGTGGTCTCCTAAGTCCTCTAACTTCCTATAGGTTACTCATTCTTTAGCCCCCATCTGCAATAGCTTCCCCAATCCTGTAAGTTTTCTTATTTGTATTTCAAACCCACCTTATCTACCCTCATAACTCTTTTGAAATTCCTTGGAAACTCTACTTGAACGCATCATTTGTAATTCCAGAACTATCACTCTGTCATTACTATTTGCCTCATTGAACACATTCCAGAAATGTGGCTCAGAGGAAGGACCCCCCTCCAGAAAAGGGGTTGCCCAGTCTAATGATTCATTCTCTACAGAGATGAATTTTTTTAAATGTCATTTTTTTATTCTGGAAAGTAGGAAATGGGTTTTCCTGTCTTTTGAAGCATCCTCACAAAGTCAAAAGCTGCAATGCAAAGCTTGCAACTGAGTTTTAACATGAACAGGGAAACAAACGATCAGTTCCACTGAAAGGAGCTCTGAGAGCTCGTACCTACCATCTCTCCCTGGCGTGAAGATTCAGAGGCAGCCTTACTAATGTGCAGCAGCGACATGACTCACGCTCAGCTGACAGAGCAGGAAGTCACCTCAAGCTGCTCTGACAGACGGGAAAGTCCAGAGTAGATTGAATGTACTTTTTAAGAAAAGGAAATAAAGAAGGCACTTTGTGCTGATGGGCTGTGTCACAAGGTCAGAAAGCCCAATTGTACTTGATAGTTCTGTGCAGAGCACTAGCTCGGGAATGCACAGATCTCTATAGAGTCACTACTGTGACATACTCAAGCATGTTTCAGTCATGAAATACAGAATTGCGTTTCTTGTTGGAAGAATGAAATTACCTAGTCTTCACGGGGCTGGATTAAATAATAAATGAATTGCTTGCATCTTGGCATGTAGGGTCATGGTAAAACTGTGAAGGAAGAACTCTTCCCTTTCAGTGAGGTTGTCCTGCTTTTTGGAGGTCTTCTCTTGTCCCAGGAGCTCAGGGATCATAGAGGTCCCTTTTTCTTTCAGAAGAGAGGAGGTGAACTGTCTCCATTGACAAATCAAGACTTATACCTGCAAGGGTGCATAAAAGGACCAGATAGGAAAAGATTTTAGAGGAACTCCTTCTTGTAGGGAGTTCGTGTGAAAATATTGAAAGGTGAGTGGCAGTCTAAGAGTTGTGTCTTGGAAGAATGAAATGAATGAGCAAATGATGGTGTCACAAGGTGTACTTGACCCGACTTGAGAAGAAGGCAAGGTGGGCTGGGAAGCCTCAGTGCATACCGTGTATCTGGACACAACTCTTAGACTGCCACTCAGCTTTCACTACTGTCACATGAGCCCCACAGAAGACAGAACGTCTCAAAGGTATTTTCCTAGCTAGGCCTCCCATGCTAAAGTAGAAGGATCTTACAAATATGTGGAAAATATCAAATCAGTGATGCAAGGAATGGTAGGAGTTGAATAGATATTTAAATAGAATGGTGGTGCAGAATCTGAAGATCTAGGTTAATCCTGGTTTCAAAAGACAGTTGTTCAGAGAAACCCCTGTTTCCTCATTTGTAGAATGGGTGTGATAAATGCCTTTCCTGCTAACCAGATGAAGTGAAATTGTATTAATCACTGTTTAATGATAAAGCACATCCATAGGGCACAGATGGGGTGTGGGCACAGGAGGTTTTATTATACAGGAGGCAATAAAAATATTTTAAAAAATAAAGCTGAGATTCAAAATATCTCAAAAAGTGAGTTATTGCTTGGTGGTATGATTTCAGGAATGCCATTTTGCTTCTAGAGATATTGTTAACTCTTAATGACTAAGGGTTCTGTCTTCTGTGGGGCTCATGTGACAATAGTGAAAGGTGAGTGGCAGTCTAAGAGTTGTGTCCACATACACTGTATACACTGAGGCTTCCCAGCCCACCTTGACTTCCTCTCAAGTCGGGTCAAGTACACCTCGTGACACCATCATTTGCTCATTCATTTCATTCTTCCAAGACACAACTCTTAGACTGCCACTCACCTTTCAATATTTTCACACGACTAAAGTGGTCATTTAAACATCCATGCACTGGTCTTGAGGAAAGGCTGGAGGAGACATGGGGTTAACTGTAAATGTGAAGTAACTATTTGCAGTTGACCAAGAGACGAATGAATGAGAGTTTGGTCTGGGGTCTTGTAAGAAGCAGGGGGAGGACATTTGTTCTTGAATATTGTAACTAACATGGGTATCATCGTTCTAAGGGTTTTTTCATTTTCCCCGCCCTGAAGCTAGTTTATCCCAAGCTCCCATAGGAATGTTACATTTGTGCCTGGACCCTCAGGGCTTGTGCACCTTGTGATGCTCACTGAACAGACCCAGCATGTGGTGAATGAAGAAATTTTCTCTGTTTAAGATGCTAGTTGCTTATCAGTGCTTCTCATTTGGGGAATGGGAAACATACTTCTTTCTTAACCTTGGTGAAAAAATATACTTGATGCATTTGTAGTGGAAGCAGAATTCACACAATATGAAGCAATGTGTAAAAATGGAAAAGAAAGAAATGCATCTTTGTTCTTCACTGAGCTCATCCTGCTCAAAACCCTGCTTTCACTGAGGACAGGATGTGAGTCTTTTCCTTGTCTATTTGCATGTTTTCCAGGCTACAGAGGTCCTTTAGAGTCAGAATTTGGGTTCTTTTTCAGTACAGTTTCTCCCCTCTAGGGTTTGTCTCTCCCCTGATGCTAGACTGGAGGCCTCTGTCCTTAGGTTTCCTCCGTGGCCGCTTGAGTTCTGCTGGTCTCGGAAGGGCAATCAGCCCCTCGTGCTGGTATCACTGTCAAACTTCAGGGACCTGCTTAGATGTTCTCTGAAGTTCTATGCACCCTGTATTCAGTTCCCAGTTGTCATGCAGCTGGTGGGTCCCTCAGCACCTACGCCCTCCTGCCTCCCCCACTGCCACCACACCCATGCCACTTCAGCATCATCCTCAGCGTTTGGGGAAGAGGGATTTGGGGGGAGTTGCCCTAGGTTTGTTTCTCCAGGTCAAGATTGCTAAAATTTTGCAAAAAGCTGACGGGTTTCCCAGCATACTCTAACCACACATTCTCCCCCAAAGCCTCTGACTGTCCTGTGCCAGGTCCGACCTTGGTCTCTTTCCTGTCCCTTCTTTCAGTTCCTTTCTGCAGTATGGGATGTGGTCTCGGCTCCTGGCTAAGATCTGCCTGTCTCTCCCTTCTGCTCTAGAACCAGTCTAGAACCTCCCACATCAAACCACATTTTTCTTTTTTAATGTGTTTTCTCAGCAAAGTTTGGCTTTTGTAAAACAAAAGTGTTGATTTGTAGACTGCTATCTGACTCGTCTTTCCAGGCATGTTTTCCAGGAGCGCGCAGCAACGGCTCTCATTTCCCTCCATTTCTGCCCACTGCTTCCGTAAGCAGCGACCGCCAGGACAACCAGAGAATAGGAATCACGAGAAACAAGAGACGTTGACTTAATGTCTCAAACACTGTCTCTGTTCCAGATGTTTAAAATACTTGGTAGATGGGGCATGATGGTGAAGTGGGGGACAGCACCACTTCCTGGGGGAGGGGGTGTGATCTCCCTCGTTCATTCCATAACTTAAATGTTCCCAGGTTATGAGTCATTTGCAAAGTATTCATTCAGTAGATACTTCATTCAAACTTGGAAGACAGAGACCATGCTTTTAAAACTGGTTGCAAAATGTGCTTCACTTAAACCCTGCAATATTAATGATACTGGGATAGGGATAAGGGCAAAACTTTAAGGACACTAAATGGTGGCAAATACTAGAATAAGAGTAAGTAGGGTAGGAGTAAAGTATGCCCCCACAGGGGGATAGTCTGGGAACAGGCAAGGAAAGTGCTTTCAGCGCTATCTTCAGGGACCGGAACTGACCTCAAAATACTCTGGGGCAGCAGTGAGATATACGCATGCTGCCATGTTCAATGAAAGAACAAGAACCGGGGAGTCCAGCCTGGAGAGAAAGTGGGGAAGTCAGACAAGGAGAGTCCTTACCTATTTTGAATCAGAAACTTGTTGTAACCAGTCCAATTCACAAGTGCTAACTTATTGTGCTCTTACCGTTTTGCTCCCCTCCCCCCACTTTTGGTTTTTACCATCTGTTTTCTAAAATCTTGAAGCCACTGGTGAATATTCAAGGATAAATAGGAAAGTTTTGACCTTCAGTTATTTCTAGTGGCAGCTCCCATTTTCTTAAAGATTCTAGGGAGATTTGACTAGAGAGGTGGAAAATCTGAGCAGGTAATAGGATTCAGTAATGGCATTCACTCTTACCCTTCCCACCTGGAAAATCCATTGCAAGCATTTTTAACAAAAACCAGGTATGTATAGCATATATATTTTCTGCTTAGAAATAGTACTACTTCCCAGTCTGTTAGCAAGGGCTGTACTGGTGTGTATAGCAAATCATGTCACTTTGGCAAGGCAAACCAGATGCTAAATCTGTTATTTTATTCACAATAGGTTAACATTGGGCAAGATGGCTTTTAGTTTAATGTTTAGGATTTGAAAATCACTGGTAGTTAATTGCAAGAAATTAATCTATAGACTTAATCTGTCCAACACAATGGCCATTGATCACATATGGCTCTTTAAATTTAATTATAACTAAAGTTTTCATTACAAAAACATCAGACCACAAATATTTTAGAAATGTAAGATCAATATTTACTGACTGTTTACTTTCAAGTTTAAAGGCAATGGAAAGCAGAGAAAAGCAACAAATTTTGTAACATAACATTTTAAACTTCTTTGCAACAAACCAGCCACATCAGCTATAAATAAAAAGGCAAGCAGACTGGAAAATATAATTTCAAATAATGTGACAAACAAAATGTTATTCTTAATTTTTCAAAAGGCAAACTAGTCATAAAAATTTATGAGAAAATCCACCAGATAAGAAAATAAAGGATAGATCATTGCATAGAAGTAGAAACAAAAATTGTTAGCAAGTAAAAAATATTTAAGTGTTAAAAATTTAAAATATGGAAATTAAAATAACAATATTTTCCTTTCTCTCCCCTACCCTTCCTGATCGAAGAGATGAAATTACATATACTTTATGAATAAGCTAAAATGAATTTGTCCATTTTACTATTAATGGATATTGGGGGTATTTTCAATCTGGGGCTGATAAGGAGTAGTGCCATTATAAACATTCTTGTCCATGACCTTTGGTCACTAATGCACACATGCCTGTTGGTTTTGAACCTGGAAGTAGACTACCTGTTCATCTGCTTTAGCGGTAATGCCAAACAGTGTTCCAAAGTGATTATATGAATTTACACACTCATCACCCGCTGGGAAACTTCCTGTTTGTGTTTTAATGAGCACTTGAAATTATTAGCCTTGTAGATTGGTGTGTAGTAGTATTTTAGGATGCCTAATTTCTTGTTGACTAGTACAGTTGAGCTCCTTTTTGTATGTTGACTGGCCTTTTGTGGGTACCTGCTCAGGTCTTTCACCATTTTGCTCATGTATTATTTTTATAATCATAAAAGTTATCATTGAAGTAAACAACATGAATTTGATCTGCCCTTAATACTTACACAAACAATCTGGTCCAAGGATAGACACATTCCCTCTCCTTCCCCTGTAGAATGTCTCTAATTTATAGGTATCTGTTTATTTCTGAGTTTTGGGAGGTTTTTTTGTTATTGTTTTTTCCCTGATCCCTTATTTGGTTCCCCTGTATTCCTCCTATAAGTGAAGCCATCTGATTTTTTTTTTTTTCATCTGACTTATTGCACTGAGCATAATCCCTTCTTGCTCCATCAATTTTTCTGTGAATGGCATTAGTTTATCCTTTTTGATTGCTGAATAGTATTCTATTATATATATATAAACTTTATATATATATATATATATATATATATATGATCCAGTCATCTATTTTTGGGCATTTGGGTTGTTTCAAGTCTTACCTATTATAACTAGTGCTGCAATAAACATAGAGGTGCAGGTACCCTTTTGAATTAATGTTTTTGTTTTCTTTGAGTAGATCCCTAGGTATGGAATTGCTGGATCATATATGTTATTTCTCTTTTTAGTAGATTGAGGGAACACAGCTTTCCACAGTGATTGAACCAGCTTGCATTCCCACCAGCAGTGCAGGAGAGTTCCTTTTTCAACACATCCTCACCAACATTTGTTGTTGCTAGTTTTTTTTTTAATATGTATCATTATTACTGGTGTAAAGTGATATCTCATTGTGGTTTTGATTTACATGTCCCTGATTATGAGGGATGTTGAGCATTTTTTCATATGTCTGTTGGCCATTTGCTTTTCATCTTTGGAAAAATATCTTTTAAGTTCTTCTGCCCATTTTTGGACTGTATTGTTTACTATTTTTCTTGAGTCGTGTGAGTTCTTCATAGATCTTTGTGATCTATCCTTATCAGAACAGCCCCAAGTTTAAACGTACTAAAAATGTGGTTGAGGTTTTCATGAATGTAATAGCCGTTAGAATTTGTTTTATATCAAAATGTAGTTACTAAGAGGTTTTAAGGAGTATTAGAAAGATCATATCATTTTCCTCAACAAATCTTCATTGCAGTTGAAGCTGCTTTAGTTTAGAAACAAAGATGTCTATAGTAGGTGCATATTCAAGTAAAAAAGAAACCAGTACATCAAACTCTACACCATGCTATCTGGTGGAAATACATCAAGGAACAAGACAATAGTAACAGACTTTTGGTTTCTTTTTACATATAAACAACAGGATTGATGAATTAATGTTTGAAACCTACCCTGTTTGTGAACAGAAGAGTTTCTAGATTGGAAAGTTTTGCAAATCTTTCCCACCTCAAGTATGTAAGTGGTTTCTCAAAGCCGTGACCTTACACGAGAGTGGAGAGACTGGATCTTATGGCTCTTTGTTTTTCCTGAGTACTGGTGAGATAACAGATCTTTAACACATAAGTTTTATTTGCTGACCACATGAAAAGGATAGTCCTTTACACAGCTTGGAAGGAAATGGCTACAGAACAAAGGCAGCACTGGTTTTAAAGCACATCTAAAGTACAAAATGTTCAGGCAAGAGGTGAAAGGACATTCAGGTGGACTTCAGTTCATAAGTTATCTTCAGTTCATAAGATTTACGTACTTTTCTTATAAATACAGGAAAGTGACAGAGATTTGAATGTAACAGGACTTAATCTTTGATTGTTTCCTGGCTTTAAATGGAGAACTTTCTAGGGTGAAGTACCCCTCTGCCGGGTTCTGTAGCTGTACAAATTCTAAAGTGCAATCTTGGACCCAAATCATTCATGCCCCCCCCCCCAAAGATCCCTTCAGGGATTTAACAAGACTTTAAAATCCACTAAATGATTAAAAAGAGAGACATAGTACAAACCAGAGGTGCCCAAATCTTTGTTAAAGAGAATGGTTTTATTGTGACTTACTCTTCTCAGGCACTTTTTCAAACCAACTAGAGAAAAGGAATCAAGTGAAAAATAGGGAGTCTTGCTATCATAACCGAGATCTCTTCTAGTTTCTGATAAAAGAAGTTTAGGAGACTGTTGCCTCAACGGCCAGACTACTCACAGCTGTCTGTAGAAGTCAAACTGTTCTCTCCCCTGTGGTTCCTTCCTGCAACCCTGACTTCTCCCTGCCAAGAAAATGTGTATGTGTTTCTTCTCCCAATAAAGGAGTGGTTCTCCACTTAGAGTTTGCCCCTTTCCCTCCAAATATTTGGCAATGTTTGAAGATATGCTTGATTGTCACAAATGGGTACAAATTTACTGGCTTGGACTATTACGCATTCTATACCATTCACATTCAGCAAAAATATGCAAGAATTTTACAAGGATATTGAGGGTCATTTTATTTATTTATTAAAGTATTACTTATATCCATAAGTGGTAGATCTGATAAATAGTTTGTGAACTAACCATACATAGGTTATTCCAGAGCAATTCTAACACAGTAGCCACTTGAGACTATTTAAATTTAAAATATTTTAAGATAGGATAAAATTTGCAGTTCCTCAGTCACATTAGCCACATTTCAAGCCCTCAGTAGCCATGTGTGATTACTGGCTACCATATTAAACAGCATAAAATCTAAAAAAAATTTTCTACCACTACAGAAGTATATTGGAAAGCAACGTTCTAGAATGAAGAAATGAATGAACACTACATGATGTGAATCACATAAAGAATTGACTACAGAAACAAAACACAAAAAAATATATACTTGGGATCCTAATACCATACATATAAAGTGTAATTGATAGCTTGGAGACTTCTGACCTACTGAAATTGCAGAGATAATAAATGATTCTTCTTTGAAGCTATGCATGGCAATTTGTCATGAACACTAGGAAACTAATAAAGGCCTCAAAAAAAAAAAAAAAGGTGCATTTCAACCAACTAAGTGTGACCAGAAGGACATGACCCAGAGGTTGTTCACAACCTGTATGTAAGTAGCACTCCTTTAAGGAGCCGAAAACACACTCAACTAACCAGCTGGGTGTGAGGCTCTGGGCAAGTCCCTTCAGCTTGGTTTCTCTTCTGTAAAGCTAGTAAGTTGGACCGATGCTCACTGGCTGCTTCTTCCTATTACTGTGAGTTCTGCCTGCATCCCAAACATGCGTGAGGAAGATGCATGGCCTTGTAATGGACACCACTCAAATGGTGTCTGAGCAAACTGGATGGAATATATCCCTGTTTCCCATTCACACACACTTGGGGTATTCCTGAGAATGTAAAGACAGATCTTGTTAGGCAAGTCTCCAAGCTTTAGTGGGTTTGGCTCAAAATTGTCTTATTTACAGATACCTTTAACGCTTAGAAGTTTAAATCACTTGAAATACATGTAATTAATCTTTGATTCATCCTCAAAGAATAAAGAGGGGCTTTAGCTGAGGATTCTGGAAAGCAAGAACACTCAGGTGCTCATCGCTCACCGCAGAGCTTCCCGCAAAGTTCTTTGGCATTAGTTGGGCTGGAAGCTGCTCAGGAGCAGGTTGAAGTGAAGAAACCTGGTGGATACTGGAACTTCCCAGATATTCTGATGGTGCATGTGTTGGTCTGAGCCCCAGGAGTTTGCATTTACAGCCGGCACTTGTGGTGAATGTGAAGGCAGGTGGTCTGTGGGTTGAGCTTTGAAAAGCTCCAAGCTTGTAGGAAGTGGCACAAATAATAAATTGGAGCTTATTTGGAGTAACAGGAAACAGTGTATCTAATTCCTGTGAGTGAGTAAAGACATTTCAATGAAGAAACTGGGGGAGTGTGGGTAGGTTTAAGATGTCAAATGACACAACTGAAATAATTTAGTAATGACTTCAGTGTCCTTTATTCAGGGGAAAACAATGTTTGGATTGGGGTCCATAGTGTCTCACCAGCAGACTCTGGCAGACTCTTCCTGAGGGAATTTTGGGCAAGAGAGAGATTTTTTGAATGTCAGAAGAGACACCTTGGAAATGGCATGATGGGCTAGGAGGTCAGGGATTGCCCTATCAGGTTAGCAGATCCTGTTTCCTAGGGTGAGGTCACCTCGCTAAAACTGAGCTGGAGAACTGTGATTGGTGTATGTCAGGTTCCCGACAGTGAGAAGTTTCCCTTCGGTGAACAGAGCCACTGGGGTGGCCTCCATTTTGTGGGCGCCAAAAAACAAGTTAGCTTTACCTAAGGGAAATAATAGGGGTTCTTTAAAGAACTAAGACTGGCAACAGCCAAAAGTAATCACCATTCCCAGGACTATGGGGAGATAGGGAAGCAATAATGTGAAGAAATCCCTTTGAGTAAAGGGGCCAAGGAGGGAGACTCAAATAGTGAAGGATGCTGGAGCAAAGGCCAGAAACTGTAGGGAAGCAGGGAGTTGTGGGCAGGGGAGGATTCCTTCCATGTAAGAAGCCTTCTGGACGCCAGCTGGCAAGAAAGGCTGAACACATTGCCCCCCTTGCTTTCGACAGTGCCAAGTGGGACAGAAAAGGGTAGTTAATGGATAACAGTGACAGGAATTAATAGAACAGAATTAGTATATCTCAAATCTCAAGAACAAAATCTCCAGCATTAAAAAATGTTGGGCAATTAGTAGAGCAAGTCAAACAAAATGGAAACAAGAGCCCCCCACCGAGATCATCAGTTCCATGAGACACTGCAGGGTAGGAACCTTGGACTTGGGTTAGGGATATGGGCAGAAGAGAGTTGTAAAAAAGAGAAAGGAGGATGGCAGACCAGGGTTCTGGTGACGGAGCACCTGGAACACTAATCTTTTGCAGTCAGCACTAAGAACATTGAGATTTACATCTGAAGTGACTTCCCAGGCATTCAGAGTACTTCTAGAACATCCATCTAGTGTTTTCCTTTGCTAACAGCATTGCCAAAGCTCACTGCTGCCCTCTGGATAGAACAAATCAAAGTCACTAACTTATAACACTTTTAAGCTTCATCATCATTATGATTACTCATAGAACATCTGTTTCTTTCACTAGATGATGACCACCATTGATGATATTTTTTGATGATAACCATCAACAAATAACTTATTTTTCTGTTATGAGGTCACATATTTCTGCTCACAATACAACTGAGATATACAAAGAGAGAAATATCTTTATCTTTTGTTTAACTCAACTGGCCCTCTTCTGAAGAAACCACCTATGGGAAAGTAGGAGAAAAGTTAAATGTTCAATCTCATTTGAAGCTCCAGGCTGTTAAATAGTCTCTTAGGCTATCTTAAGTCACTATTGGATGAGGATTTTCTGTAGCTCAGTTCACCTGAACTTCTTGCATTTCAACCTACTTCAATTCAAATGGTGGCGTCTAGGTGTAGACATGGAACAGAGTGCGGCTCACTGTTTCTCTGTCTTCTTGACACAGACAGACCCCTTACCTCATAGTGTTCATGAGTTCAAGAGTTGCCCTGAAGGAATCTGAACATGCCCTGTGGGCGCTTTTGTCCAGGATGCCCTATTGCCCTTAGGGGATTTAACTCTATAAGTAGCACATTTTGACTCCAGTAAAGCTTTTAAGAAGAAGAACTTGCAGTATGTGTCCTGCTCAGTGACTTTAATGTGCTTCAGTTCTAATTAACAACAAGCCTCGGGATGTCTGCTACGTTTACCCTTCTGCTCCTTAGCCTACCTATCTGCCCTATCTTCGCCTTTGTGGTGGGTAGGATCCCCGTGCTTTGTCACAACAGGCTGTGTCAGGCCCCCTGACTCGCAACTGAGCCTCCAAGGGACAAAAAGGAACAGGAGCACAATGGGAAAAAACCTTACCTAAATTTCTCCCTGAGACTGACCTCTGCAGAGTCTCAGCTGAGCGCCAGGGCTGGTTGAAGCTGGGAGACACAAATGAAGAAAAATGAGCTACCCTGAAATGAGCGGCCCACCAACAAAAATTCAAAACTCCAGTTATGTGAAGAAAAGCCTCTTTGTTCTTCATGTACGAGCTGTCCTGAAACTAGTCAATGAAGTTCAGTCAAGTCCACTTTTCTTTACCCTTAACCTGCTCTATAGCCAATAAATTTTAACTCTTTTGTTCTCAAGTCAACCCCGGCCCCAAAACCTACATAACCTCATCGCCTTTGTTAACTATGGAGGTAGATTTGAGGTTGTCTCCTATCTCTGTTAGTATGTGAGGAAGGGGTATCTTGTGACCCCATACTGTTAAGGGGTCTGGCCATTTGCTTGCACAAAGGCAAAGGAAGCAAATGCTTAATGTGGAAGATTTTTTTTTTCTTTTTAAAGATTTATTTATTTATGCATACAAGAGCTGGGGTACAGACCAGAGTCGCAGGGTGGTGAGAGGATTCACCAGACGGGGATCACCAGATTCACCAGGATTCACCAGAGCGGGGATCAGAACAGGCAGATCGACTGAAACACACTGCCGAGAGCAGCAGCGGGCGAGGCAGGAGAGGTCTGCCTGCGCCATGTGGGTCCCCTCCTCTGGCCGGCATCAGGGATCGAACCCGTGTCGCAGTGACTGTGGTTTGCTTCATAGTGCGTTGCTTAACCCGCTGCGCCGCCAGGGAGGCCCTAATGTGGAAGATTTTTAATAGAATTAATGTGCATAGAAAGATAGAGGAGAAAGGATTTCAAGTAAATTTCCCAATAAAACTACAAAAATTACCCATCCCGTCATGGGTAAATGCCCAAATAGTCTTAACCTGAAGTAAGGTTGCTAAGGCCTGAAAGCTTGCCATAAATCAAAAGTACCTTCTGGCAAGAACCATAAGAAAGGGGTTAAGAGGGTCTAGAGAGCTGGGGCAGTAAGAGACACACAAAATTTAAAATAGACCACATAATCCACAGTGAATTAAAAATAAAGGAGGCCATTGTCTCTGCAAAGGATGAGGAGCAGCCGGCCCACATGTCTCCATTCACATGACAATACTAATAATGGGAGCATAGTAGTGTAATCTAAAAAGGGGAGGTTCCGTATTACCTGCCTCACCTATTAAAAAGTGGAGTTGAGTGACTTGAGGGGAAACTAAAAAGGATCTGGGAAGAGGTGACTTGGAAGAAAAGCCTTGGAGGAGGCATATAACAAAGAGAAATGTGAAGAAGAAGCTGCAATTGCTTCTTGGCCATGCACTTGCTCCAGGGACTTGTGAACATGGAAGGAAGCATCTGCAAGAGGTGTCTGTGAAAGGCCGTAGGGAAGGCTGATAAAGGCAGCCCTTATCTTGATTGTACTTTGATTTTGCTCCTTTACCTCCAGACTTGCCTGTCTCCTTCTGCCCCTTTCCTAGGGTTCCCCACCAAAAGGTGCCTTAGAGTAGTGGTGAGATTTTGAGGCCTCAACAATCCTGTTTTGGGCCAATCCTTCTTGGTTGAGCATTTGCCCAAAACGGGATGTGTAACCTTGGGTATTTCACTAAGAAACTATTGTCTTCTCGCTCTCCCTCTTTCTTTCTGCTATGTACGCTAAATCTATTAAAGTTATTTTCTATTGAAAGTCTTGCACACTAAGGGTATATTTTATCTTTACACAGCAGATGGCAGAACCCATTTGGACAATGCAGATATGGGGGTCTTGGTGTGCCCCGCATTCTGCCTGCTAAGAGGAGGCTATAGAGCAACAGAAACTCATTCACTGCTGGCGGAAATTCAAAATAATACAGCTACTTTGGAAGACAATTCAGCAATTATCTACAATAAACATACTGTTATGGTATGATCAGCAATTGCGCTCAATGAGTTGAAAATTTATGTCCACACAAAAATCTGCACATGGATGTTTATAACCATCTTATATAATTCCCAAAGTTCCAAAGATATCTTTCAGCAAGTGAATTGAAAACCACAGAAATTTATGTTTTCATCGTTCTGGAAGCTGGAAATACAAGATTAAAGTGCTGGAAATTTCAAATACTGGAGAACAATTTCTCCCGGGCCTGCAGCTATTCACCCTCTTGCTCTGTCCTCACATGACCATTTTTCTGTGTGAAGCTTGTCATTTTCTCGTAAGGAAACCAGTCCTATCAGATAAGAGCCCCACCTTTATGACATTATTTAAACATAAATACGTTCTTGTAGGCTTTATTTTTGAAAATAGTCTAGACTATTTTCAGGGGTTTTATGGGCATTAGTATTACAGGGCAGGGAGAGGAGCAACCCAGAACCCCCAAAACTGCCCTCTCTAAATGGGTTCTGCCATCCGCCGCATCAAGACAAACATATAAGGCCTTTAATGGAAAGGGACTTTAATACAATTAGGGTATAATACAGAAAGGACAAAGAATATAGTTACTAAGTTAAGCATCCAAAGTAACCCTTCTCCTTGAGGGTAAAGTTCAGTCAAATAGGATTGGCCCAAAGCAAGGCCCAAAAGCCTGCCACAAGTCTAAAGACCTTTTAGTAGAGACCCCTAGAAAAGGGTCAGAAAGAGTCAGACAAATCCAGAAGGAAAAGAGCAAAATCAAAATCAAGATAAAAGCTGCCATTCTTAAGTTCCTCATGGGTCTCTCACCCACAACTGTTCCAACCAGTTCAAGACCAAAAAGCGAGTGCAGATTCTTCACATGTCCCTCTGCTCCACGTCTCCTTGCTGTTCTCCATCCTGCTTCTTTCTTCCTCCCTTCCTTCTGTCTTCCTATCTCCTCTTTCCAGCATCTTCTTATCCCTGCTCAGTTCCACCCTACTTAGGGCAGGACCAAGATCTTGGAACTTCCTCTTTTCCTGGGACCACTCTGTTACATTAGGGATTTAATATATGAATTCTGGGAGGACATAAAGCTATCGATAGGACTGTGTTATATCCAAACAACTGAATTTTAAAAATTTTTTCCCTTTTTATTTATTTTTTTCTTACTCTGTTTGCTTTCTTTTCTGGGTATAGTCCCCATAGAATTTCCATGACCAATTCACCCGTGCAACATCACCATAGTCCCTTGCTCTTCCTGTCCCTGCTTTGATCCCAATCCCTCCCTCTTCCCTGTAGAATGTCTCAGTTTGTAGCTGTCTGTTTATTTTTGTTTTGTCTTGCTGTTGTCTTTTATCTGTTGTTGCTGTTTTTGTTGTTGATGATGATGTTATAATTATTTTATTTTTTTCCTTGATCCCTGATATTCCTCCTATAATGGAGACCACCTGGTATTATTCTTTTTTTCTTCTGACTTATTTCACTGAGCATAATCCTTCAAGCTCCATCCATGTTTCAACGAATGTCTCTAGTTTATCTTTTTTGATTGCTGAATAATATTTCATCAAACAGTGAATATTATTCAAAGCGAAAAAGAAATGAGCAATCAAATCATAAAGAGACATGGAAGAATCTTAAATGTATATATTGCTAAGTCAAGTAAACCAATCTGAAAAGGTAACATATAGTTGACTCTAACCATAAAATATTCTGCAATACCATGGAGACAGTGAAAGATCAGTAGTTGCCAAAGATTAAAGGAGGAATAAATAGATGAGGTACAAAGGATTTTTAAGAAAGTGAAATTATTCTATATAATACATGTCATTATCTGTTTCTCAAAATCCCATAGACTGTAGAACAAAGGTTGAGCCTTGATGGAAACTGAACTTTTGGTGGTGATGATGTGTCAATGTAGGTGCATCAGTTGTAACAAATGCACCATTCTGGTAAGTGATATAGTAGAGGAGGCTATAAGTGGGGACTGGGGAAAAAAATGGGAACTCCGTACTTTCTGCTAAATTTTGTTGTGAACATAAAACTACTTCAAAATATAAAAACTATTTAAAAAGAAAAGAAATGTGACCAGGGGTTCACAGGTATATAACTTCCCCTAGAGCAATTTTCTAATTCAGAATCCATGGTAATTTTATAGAATAGAACTGCAGTGAATAAGAACAATTGACCAGATATAGTCCCATTCAAGTTGAAAGCCAGGGGCAAATAGTCATTATCACTACCCATCCCCCCTTTCTTCCTCCTTTTCTTCTCCTTCCCAATTCTCTCTGATCAGAAAGAGACAGTCCCCCTTCCCCATCACACATATACTGACCCTCACTAATTTACTTCCTGTTCTTGAAACACCTAGTGTAAAGCTCTGATCTACTTGGTAATATAAGGCAGGTTACGCGCTAGTAAGTCACAGGACAGTCTCAAGGTATTAGGCAAGTTTGTCAAGGTAATATTATGATTCAGAATCCTAATATGGAGTTCCAGAAGGTGATTATTATGCTCTCTCTCTTTGAATTCCTTTACTAACAACTTCTGTAACATCTACTCAACCCACCACCCCTACCTTCCACCTTTCCTCAGCTCTAGATATTCTAGGGCAATGAGGAAAAGAAATGATGCACTAGCAAGGCAAAAATAATAAAGACATTAATCGTTGTATCAGGTTGTCCTAAATTTCCCTGAAAGTCTTGCAGCAGAACTCTGCACCCTGCTGATGAGAGGTGCTCAGTAAAGGACCACACTTAAGTCAGAAGCTGTCAAGTAAGAATTACCCTGTGGTTGCCACACTTCTCAACTGCAGGAGTTGATTTGTATCTTTTCTCCTTCCTTCTTCCTCCTTCAGTTGTCACACCTTAGTGATCCTGTAACCAAATATCCCCTTGATGATACTCTCCCTGCTGTATGCACTCAGGTTGGTCTTACCTTTTCTATCCTATGTTTGAGCGCTGCCTACTCTCATGAGTTACCGATGCACAAGGAACCACACATTTTCCAGCAATTATCCTCACCTCCTTTCCTAAAGGACATGATAGCAGAGGTAGTCTCATTACCAACTTGAAATGAGACTGTATTCTATGAGTTAAGAAATCTGCACATCAGACCAGCATGGCCATGGAGAGTAGTCCATTGTGTGGCTATTGATAAACTTCAGGGAAAGTGCTCAGATCATTAAGGTAAAGGAGTGTCAGCTAGAAAACAAATTACTCAGCCATGGACCAGAGAAAAAGGAGATTCACAAAAAAATGTGTCTGAGAAGAAGGTACTGTGTCAGTGAGAGTGTACTTGGGCTATCCAGCAACTCTATCACTAATATGGAGAGAGATGTAACAAGCCATCAGAGTTCAATGCCATGGTTACCTTCCTAATTTGATTGTCACCCATGCTCACCAAACAATGTGGGAAAATGTTTCCCATTTTTAAGGAAAGAGAAGGCTACTCAGACCACAATGGATATAAAATTCTAAATGAACATCTAGCCCTAGATATCATCTTCCCTTTGAGTGAGTCAGCATCTCCAGTTTAGCCAACCCTGAGGTGCTTACAAGATCATTTCTGCATCTACAAGATTATGAACCATCTTGAGGAAGTGGTGAATTTTCCCAGGGTGCTGATTTGTGGGGTTCTGTGTGAGTGGCCAGTCTCCACACCTCCTCTAAATATTCTTCCCACTACTTAAGTCTTTTGGGGGCTAAACAACAATTCTTTGGCGATGCATGAGAATGATTTTCCTTTGCTAAATGATTATGTTGCTTCTCAGTAGCAGTTTGGTTGGAAATACCCTGAGGACCTCATTATCCCACAAAACCAGATACTTCTGCTTCTAGTGAGACAAAACTCTCAAGAGTAGTGTTTGTAAAATATAGAGTAAAATTCACAAAAAATTACCAATACTTTTACAACATCAGGCAAATAATTTCTGGGAAGTTTGGATTTAAGAGTTTGGATCCAGTTTCCCTATCTAGATCAGTTTGGAAGCTGTAGGTACACTAGCAATGTGGGATTTCTCTGCTATTTTCTGCTGTGTTGCCTTTTATCAACAACATTGCCATTAGTCAAAGGAGTGGGTTAAATTTGTTTCACTTCCAGAGTTGGCTGAAACTACAATTTCCACCACCAAATTAAACTCATAAATGAGTTCAAAATATGAACAAGATCTTGATGACTGTCTGGGTCGTTTTCCAGCAGCTGCTCTTTATTTCTGAATATCTTGACCTGGCACTGCAAGGACACATTTACAGAGACCAACTTAATGGTTTTCATTCCTGAAGGACCATGCATGACAGTATAGTAGTGTCAAATGTCACACATATTTTAAATATGATTGGTTTGGAATGTGAGTCTACCCCCATAATCTCGTCTGTTCTGTGGGATTCTTTACTTGTTATGTATCTCAATTCAATCTTATTCTGGATAATGTGACACTACTTGCAACATTCAACATTCTACTCAGGTTTTATCTGGCCTGTTTCTTGTACACAGGAAGTCAAATCCCTGCTACAACATGTCCTCAAATAATATATTTTAGTTCAGTGTAGCTTCATTTTAATGATTATGAAAAAAAAAGTCAGTTCTCACCAGACCACTGTCTGCATAGAGTTTGTTCTCCTCATGTCTGAAGTGGGTTTTTACCAGGTACTCTGGTTTCTGAGGTTGCTAATGACATGGTGTCCTGTCCAGATTTGGGTCTCACCTTGTACCTTGACTATCAGGATAGAATCTAGCCACAAACCCTGACCTTGAATAAACAGGGTGGGAAATGAATCACTGATGAATATTTGAAGTGTTTGAAGTCTTGATTCAGAAGTGATGAATGAGAACATCATTCATGAACAGAAATATGATAGAACTTACCTCTTGGTTATATCAATTAGCCTATGTTAAAACTGGTTTCATTATACATAATTTCCCTTAAAGTTGTAGTTACTAAGAACCAATCAGTGATGTTAAATGAAGATTTTGTGTAGCTGGATTTCCTTCTGTGATTCAGATGAAACTCCAGTCTTGTGAGAATTGTGGAGCTCTTTGGCAAAGGTTAACTCTCAACTGCCTGTAATCTTATATCATTATAAACAAAATAGAACATTCTCCAAAATGTGATAGGACAATTCTTAGGTAGGAAATTTCACATGGTCTGGAACCATTTAACAAAGGATATTTGATGTACTTAAATACATACTTATCTGGGCCATCACTAACTTCTTGTTGACTAAAAAGTTTTCACCTTATCAGTCTCTTAGTTATCTAAATGAGGAGTCCACATACAGTAAATTTCTTTTTGTTCTAGGTTAGTTCTTTGTTCTCTTTGGTTTTACTGCAAATATTCCTATTTCATGTTTTGAGCAGACATCTGCCAATGTTCAGAGCTTCCAAAGTTGGAGGTGAAAGTGAGTTCCCTTCCTCTCTCCACCCAACCACAACACCCCTAGGTTATCCAAGCACAAAGCCAGAACTCACGATCAGGATAATGTGACACAACTCTTGTTTGAAAACAGTGTTGATATTGATGTGTACTTTATGTTGAGGAAAAAATGTCATTGTGGGAAAAATTACTGGTAATACCTCCATTATAATAAGTTTATAGTTGCTGACATCTGCAAAATGTTAATGTTTAGTCTGATAATTTTCCAGAGCAAGAAAACCTTCCTGTAACAAATCCATGTTCTATGCTGAGAGGGAAACTTCCCTACCTTAGGAAAGGTGATGTTTATTATTTTAATTTGATTTGGCTATGAAAGTTATTTCTGTAACCTTACTAGGAATTTATGTTTATGAAAGATAACACCAATTTAATTATATTTTAAAGTAATATTAGTTTTATTACTTCAAACTTGAATTCCATATCAGATGCCTCCTGAATATTGAGGACTTTTATGCTTGATTTATTTTTTTAAAAATGCTATAAAGGCAATGCAAAGAAGTTTTAGACAGTATAAACACACATATTTGTGAACACATATGATTTTCATCTAATATAAGATTCAGACATGTTTTTCCAAGCAGAAGACTTAGCTAACAATGTAAAGGAGCAAGACAGTACAAGGTCTTTTCTTTGATTTTAAAGATTTTAAAGGTGGATTTTAGAGATTTATTTCTGAACTTTGGTTCATTTCAGAGCTGGAGTAACTTCTTTTGACCAGCATTTATGGGTGTAAAGTAAATTCTGTTGCAATGAATGAAAATGATCTTATATTGTATATTAAACTTTAGGATTAGGGTTTTAGATTCAAAAGTGTAGGACATTTGTCTGTCCTATATCCAGTCTGAAGAAAGACACTTGGGAGGGAGTTGTAAATGACTCGATGGACTCTGGTGAGTAGGAGGCCTAAGAAGTCAAATTCGGGTCCTCATTAGAAAACTATAGGTTGTTGCAGAGCAGAAACCTCAGTCCAGATTTATTTACTGTCTAACTGTGTGACAAATATGGTGTTTACCCTTCATTAAGTCTCAGGAAGGGAGATTAATGTCCTCATAGGACACAATTCTATCCCCAAACTGGAATTTGGAAAAAAATTATAGCTTTTTTCTTAACTTGGGAACTATTATTGAATATCTAATATTAGGCATTTTCAATCTGGAAGATAAAATTTTATGGATCAAAGGATTAGATATAGCTTATCTTTGTCTAGTACTTAATCTCTTTGTAAGTGGCAGCTTAAGCAAACAAAATGGTCTGTGAATTCTGCCAGTCTCAGTGGTTTGTAACATCTAACAAGAATTCCAGTTGAATTCAACTTTGGAATATTATACACAACTATTTATAAGAAGTGATTTGTGAAAGAAGTATGTAAGGATTAGGGGCAGGGAGCCTCTGTGCTTTATAAATGGTGCTAAAAGGAGAAAGAACACAAACAAAACCAATGAGACATTGGTGAGACAGCGTCCGTGTCAGCCAGCACATGCCAGCAGCAGAAGCAGCAACAACAAACCTCCAGATCTGGAGGAAGCCCAGCATGGTCACTGTCTTTGGAGAGCATTCTGTTGGGTAGATTCTGCCTGATTGGCTGTTGGCATTGCTTGGGTGAGCAAGAAGTTTAAACTTGAGGAAGATGACCAATAAAATGCAATGAAGTGTGCCCTCCTTTGCTTTGGAGCCAAGACTCAAAGAAAGTAGGGCCATATTTTAAAGTAGGAAACTGGCAAATTCTGGGACATTTTTTTGAGGTCCTGCTTCTGCTCTCTGTTCTGGCTTCTGGTTGTTAAGGGCAACCCCACATCCTCTCAGGCCTCAGGCTGTGGAGGAACTGCCAGATTCTGTAACTAGTTCAGACTGGGTCTGAATTCCCCCAGGAAGTACAGCTGTGTGTGTGTGTGTGTGTGTGTGTGTTAGGGTTGGGGTGGGGAGGGGACAACTATCTCTAGTTACTATGCCTGAAAGACCTAGTTCCTGGAAAAATAACTTGAGGAAGTAGGTGGTTTATTGTTTGCAAACTTGGGAGGAGAAATACTCGATGTAGTAAAGTGTTAGGCTATAAATGATGTGTGGACAGAACATGTTTCCATCAGTTTTTATACTTGCTGATGCTTTTAATGTAGACGAGAACACAGAAGGCTGCACTTTTTTTTTTATTGCTGGCTGACTTCTGTGATATGTATTCTCTCTCTCTCTCTCTCTCTCTCTCTCTCTCTCTCTCTCTTTCTCTCGCTCTCTCTCTCTCAGGTTCTGTCTGCTGGAAAATAAGCACTTAGAGGTATAGGTAAAAGAAAAGTGAGGTGAGGGGTGTTTTCTTTGCAGTCTGGTAAGAGGCAGGAAAAGTACACATCCAGCTTCTACTACTGCGAGGACAGGAGCACTATGAACACAGATATGCATCCCTTTAAGTGTCTATCCCCCTTACACCACCATCAATACTCTTGGTTCACAGAAATCCCAGACTATGTTAACATATCTTTTGACTCTCAGTTTAGTAGCCTTCATTAGTATTACGTACTTTATTTTCAATAAAACACGAACATGTTGACTATATATATATAGCTTAATGAGTTTTGACAACTATAGATATCTAATCAAGATATAGAACATTTCTATCATCTTTACGTATCTTTTTCATCATGAGCACTTTCCTCATTTATATCACTTTCACTAGGCTCCTCTGATTGCAAATCTAGAAGCTCTCAAAAAGTGGCACTATTAATATCCCCCATTAGCTATTTTTTAATCATTCCATTTGCATTCAATTCTTATTGCACTTAGAACATAATCACTTTTTGTTTCTTCGATGCACTTTAATCTTTGTTGGCCAGTTCCTTCTTTGGGTGACCTATTTTTGTAAAATGTCATATGGTTTGCCAGTGGATGACAAGGAGGAAACAGCTTTACTACATGTGCGCGAACTGAATGACAGAGGCACAGCAATGGATCTATGACAGGTTTTGAAGTGATGTGATTGGTCACTGCTCATGATGCTTATTTGTTATTTGCATAGTGACTCATGAACTGATGAACTAACAATGAATTTTCATTTTATAAAATTACTTACGGTCAGTATACGATGGAAACAAATGTGGTAGCTGAAATTTGAACCATGTTGATAGGCGATTAGTATTATTCAGGGTAACTTAAATCTGTGCCTATAGAAACTGTGTGAAGCAAGGATTTCCCGCCCTGTGTAATCTTTGTGATTTCGTTTTGATTAATGAGTTATTCAGAAGTATGTTGCTTCATTTCCAGATAATGGAAATCTTTCAGATACAATTTTATAGTTGCTTTTTATTTTAATTCCATTTTGGACTATATTCTGCATGACTTGAGCTTTTTTCTTAAATGTGTGATTTGTTTTATGTTCTAGCATATGGTCTATATTAGCTAATGTTGTATGTGCATTTGAAAAGAATGTGTATCCCTCTTACATAGTGTAAAAGTCTATCAGCTCAAGTTGACTGATAACATTAATGTCTCTAGATTTTTACTGATTTTCTCTTGACTTCTATCAAGTATTGAGAGAAGCATTGAAATCTCCAATTATAGTTATGAATTTGAAGGCACAGCACTATGAAGCTATCCGGAGCCACATCATGAGCTATCCACATAATGAGTTCAATCCTAAGCCAGGGAGGTGACCAACATGATGCAGCAGACCTCTCTTGCCTTGCCCACTGCTCCCCTCAGCAGTGAATTTCAGTCAATCTGCCTGTTCTGCTCCCAACTCTGTCTCTGGTGAATCCTTTCACCCTTTGCACCTCTGGCCTATACCCCAGTTCTTGTATGCATGAATAAATAAATCTTAAAAAAAAAATGACAAAGGAGATGCTAGAGATCATGTGATATATTAGTCATCAAACTGGACATCTGTGGGATTTTAGGTGGGAGGTGGGTATTAATCAGTGTTTTGAGCCTGCTAGGAAACGGTCCCGATTATTAATATCATATTGAGGAGCTATAAAATATCCTCCTGGCTCACGCTATGGTTAGGAGTGTCCCCCAACCCTTTTTGCATAATTGAAACAAAAGATGACAATCTGTTTTATCTAGTGCATTTCCTCAGTGAATTCACTTTAACATTGTCATCTTCCTTTCCGATAAGAGTTCTTCATTAACAACCAGTCAAATATTTATGTTCTCCTATGTTGTTTTATCTTTTCAGTACAACCTGGAATGAGCACTAATTGAACACTTTGTTCTTCATCTCTAACTAGAATAAGACAAAAATGACAAGCATTGCATGGAGGAAAATCCCCTCTTTCATGAACATCTTTATAAGCATTTATTATATTTGGCTCTGTGCACGACTTAAAGCAAATCTGAAGATAATCCTTGTCCTCAGGGAAGAAATATTATATCTAGAACATGTGGGAGAACACATGCAACTTCTCACTGTTGAAGGGGAGCCATCAACTGCAGGTGTAAATAGACTATCCACGAGCGATGTTACAGAAATTTACTATGCCACAGTATAATACTATAAAGTCAGATGAGCTTCTATGTTAAAGGAGCAGGACTGAGATTGATATTTTATTAATCCTTAAATTAAATAGCAGGACTTTTCCAAAGTAACATGAGAACAACACAACATTGGTGGTCAAAGGGAACTCCCATTTATTGTTCACATGCTATTATGGGCTATGTCCTTTGCAAGCAGTCTCTTATTTAGTCTGCACCAGATATCGTATCTCCAGTACTTGATGAATATTTGCCTAATGATAAAGGATATGAATTTAAATCCTGTGCCCCCAGGCAGAAACTTTTTGGGATCTTTTATTTCTATGGAAATCCTTAAGTAGATGTCAACAGAATAAAGGAAGTTTCCTTTTGTCATTCCTTTCCAGTGACTGACCCCCTCCCTCCACTCCTCACCACTAGTGTCCTTCTGCTAAGAATGGAGAAGAAGGAAGATTAACAAGAGTTGATCTCTTTGGTATGGTTGGAACTGATTCTTTATTCTCCCAATAAATAACCTGAAGCATAAACCCTGACAGGCTATTTTATTTTATTGGTCTTTTTCCACTCAATAAGATGGTCTTTTAGCATTGGCTTAAATGTACAGTAAAGAAAACTCATCATTGATCAGAATAGCCTATTCAACTTTTGAAACAAAAACTTTAAGGTTATTTTATGTGCTGAATAAATTACCTGTCACTGTTTAATTCTTATACTCTGGCTTTGAACTTTGAAGAGCATTCGCTCTCCTTTACCATCTCTGGTCGTTAGCATTGACCTGATGAAGAGTCATATTTGTGGAACAATGTCAAGCAGAAAAGGGTACAGGTTTTGAAAAACTTGGAATTTGGATACTATAACATTCACAAAATTGATATTTAGAATAAGGGAGGCAGATTCTGGTAGAGTTTGATGAGTTTGGATTTAATAAATAATTCCAGTATAAATCACAGACTAGAAAACTCTAGTAATCATTCCAAAGTTAAGATAAAGTCATAAAAACTAATGAATAAATTAAATCATTCATGACAAGTATATAAAGAAGAGAAAAATGAATAGATTATAGTCCAAAAGGCCACATTAAGTTATAAATAAATTTATAAGAATATGACATTATTAGTTATACTACAATAAAGGATAATACTATGCTAATAAACCTATCAGGAAGAACCAAAATGTAAAAATTGCATGAATGACTGTGGACTAGAGAATTGGCACCAAATGATTGATCACTATTTGACACTTGCATCCCTAATTATTACAATTATTACAATACTACTTATGAGCTGGTATTTCATAGATGACAATAATTTGCCTGAAGAGAGAAAGAATTTGTATATTGGGGTTACTTTGACTCTTATATCTGGTTGTTTTCCCAAAACACCATGATGTTTCCCAGATCAGGAGATGGAACTCCCTGGAAAGGTATCAGTTGATAGAATCTAAGAAGCTTCTATAAATTTTCAGTAAGCCAGCCCATTGCCTATCTTGATGTGAATGAGAAGGGCTGGGAGGGTGGCTGGATGAATACAATAGCATCAAAGCTAGAAGACTTTTAAGCTGCTCAAAAAAATTAAAGTGTGAATCTAATTATCATTTCCTGTCACTGAGATAGTCCTTTGAACTAACCTATGAAATCCTTGTTTAAAATATTAGGGAGAGGGGCTCCAAATAAACTCTAAATGGACAGTTTTCTAATTGGAGTATATTTTTGCATTTCCTAATCAAAATGAGGTTGGCACTCTAGTTGGGGAGAAAAGTTCTTCTCAAAGTCCAGGCCTGGCAGTATTAGCTTAGGGTACCCTGTACACTAGTGCTTCAGTTGAGATGTTAGTCTCCAGCCCAGTGAGCTTACCTTTAGTTCTGCAAGGCAGTGATGAGGAATGAGTCAAAAGGATGTTAGTGGCAGGGCCTCCCTAGTGGCGTAAGGGGTTAAGCACCACACTATGAAGCATCCACTGCAGCCAGGGAGGGGGCCCATACACAGCAGACCTCTCCAGTCTCACCTGCTGCTTCCCTCGGTAGTGTATTTCAGTCAATCTGCCTGTTCTGCCCCCCACTGTCTGGTGAATCCTCTCACGATCCCACACCTCTGGCCTGTACCCCAGTGCTTGTATGCATAAATAATAAATCTTAAAAAAAACAAAAAGGATGTTAGTGGCAGCGTCTTTGGAACATGACTTCATAGTGTTACAAGTGTACATTTTCCTTCTAAAATATACAAAGAAAATATAACTTCAATCTCTTTCACTGACTTGAACTCTCTGCAAGTGTCTCCAACCCTTTGGTAGCTGGTAACAGGAAGAATTATAAAAGATTTTGAAATGAACAAAAAAAGATGACTGTCCAAGCTGATATAGCTTTCTGGGTTATCTCTGCCTTTCATTAACCTTGAATCCTTTTAAGAGTCTCTAAATTGTAGAACACAAATATCTTTTGTGATGCAAATATCTTTTGCAAATTGCATCTGGTTGAGATGCTTTATTGCTCTGTAGACACTGACCAATTTTTTTGATATTCATTTTAGCCTTCCTGATGCCCAGTATATGTACTGTATTTTTGAATTCTCCTTTGAAATTGTTGTGAAATCTTACCAGTTCCTTCGTAACTTGACTAATTATTGCCTCAGAAATTTGTCTTTTAATGTAAGAGAAAGCTGACTTTAAGCATGACAATATATGAAGTTACTCTTTCCCACTTTAGTCTATTTCAAGGGACTGCTCAGTTTTCTTATTTCACCTTCCATCCACTCTTCCTTTCCAAGGTGACATCTGGAAATGAGGGAGGTGAGAACTGTGGTAGTGAAGAGACAAGACCTGAGGGTCACCTGGTGCCTGTGTGGTCGTTGACGAGCATCCTGACACCTCTCACGGGAGGCTGTAGTCACAGGCGCACGCGAGGTCTTTGTCTTCATCACAGGTCTCGGTGTCCCCCAACATGGTACCTGGAAATCTCTAGTTTCATGTTCTGGGTAGGCTGTCGGAAACTTGGAGTGCTGCCTTAGGTGTCTCCAACTAGCCATACACACCCGACCCCTGCTAAGACTGCACTCTGGCTCCTCTCGGCTGATGTGACTGCATCCCAGACAAGCTGTTAGGCACAGAATGATCTCAATCTTTCCTCTACCCATAGGGATGCTTTTTCCATTAAATCAATGGCTTACAAGTCTGAACCTTTTTCCTTCCTCTCTGTCTCCTCCCTTTCTCCTCTCCACCAAGAGCAAATGGGCAGGCATCCACTTTCTTTTGAAGTCTGATGGGAACCTGTCCTACACGGGTCCTTTGGAAGTGCTTTCTCTCCTACCTCCTTTAACTATATCACGTTGGAGAACATGATATGCAGAGAAAGGAAATGAAAAGTTCCTTGATATAGTGGTTTCTAAACCTACTGCTGCTACATAGGGCATTGTGTTTCTCAAAAGTAGAGATCATCACGGGAGGACAGAACCAGGAGAAGAGAGAAAAAATGTGGACCAGAAAATAGTTGTAAGGTCTCTGAAACAAGGACAGCTAAGACACCTTTTGAACATCCCTTGTGAACTTGAATAATGTCACGTTATTTTTAATGGATCTCACTCTTACATAAAAAGCAATCATTCTGAGTCACATCAAAAAGGTTTATTATTTCATTTAGGGATTCTGTGCTCCTAAACTCATCTTGACCCTGGTAATAACTGCATTTTGAAAATTTTGTTCTTAAGCCACATGCCAAGAATAATCACTAGCTCACTATGCTACAGAGCTCAGTTTCTATTTCCTCATGAAAGAAAGAAAGTTTACTATTTCTTAAACTTTCCCTATTGCCCCTAGTACCAGAAAAATGAAAGAGTGATTCTGATTATTATATGGATTCTCAAAGAGTAAATACTATTCTCAAAAAGTGTGACTATCTCTCAAGTTCAGATTACTCAGATAAAGGATGAATTCAAATGCAATGTGTTGGGAAAACTAAAGCTACAGGGTCTCTGGAAGATGTCTTTCCTTTTCTTTCAAAAGAGATAGAACTGTGTCTGTCAGACAGGAGTTTTTGGTTCTGGATAGTAACTGATGATACAGCCAATATATGTAAGTTAAGTAGCTCCTTCTAGAATTTCACAGCAAGAGTGGTGAGACTGGTATTGTATAATTGAAACAATTGTTAATTCTGCAGCATAGCATAATCAGGATTAACCCAGCTATTATTTCCTATCAATGACATGACCTTATAAAATAAACTTTTACATACACATAATACGCTTAGTCATCCTGGAAATAGATGCTCGACTTTTTCTTCATGTGGAATATATGCGTTGGACTCATTCTCAGAGGAAGTCGTGGCTTATTGTTCTTACCATTAATGGTAAAGAAAGAGACTTGTGGACTAGCTCCTCAGTAGCATATGCTGTACCAATCAGTTTAGTCCTTGTCCTATAAAATAGATGCATATATTTATATTCAGTGCTATAACCACATTATGTTCATACATCTGAATACATTATACCTTCCTCTGTCTATATACACATATAAAAATATTAACTCTCCAATTTTGTTTTAAGTTAGTCTGTTATCATCATCTAACATTTATGAAGCTCCATTCTGAGTCAAACATGGCATATAAAATGCAAAGGATTATTTTCTGCAATCCAGGAAAATGTACTTTCTTTGGACGTTGGATTTCTCTCCTGAAATTTGGGTCATTGCATAATGCAGGTCCTTGAACGCTGCACCAAATACAAAAACAATCACAGCCTCGTCTTGTGTGGCTTCTGGTTCTTGGAAGCTCTGTGGAGACTGCTGATGTTTCTCAGTCATCATAAATCACTTCCTTTTTGAAATTCATACTAAATTCTGTTGTTGTCTATGTATTCCAACTCTAAACTCCCTGCTTTGTGTGGCAAAGAGGGGTGCCTCTAGTTCACTGCTCCTCATACAGTTGTTTAGAACTCGACAAATTTAAGAAGTACTGAATTGAAGTCATATGAGAGCTCAAAAATCACATTTCTTATTTTCTTTTCTTTTTTTTATGAAGATAATTTGGAAGGCACCTTTATTGACACCAATTCTGTACACAAAATTCATTATAATTACAAAATTTAGTGTGGTCATTACTTGGTGCTAAGGAAAACAGCAAAAGAAGAGGTTCTAGCAATTTTCCATCTGCTTTCTTGGATTTGTTCAAGGTTTTGTCTTTTAAAAAGGAACCCATTTCTCCCTGGATATTTCTAATACTTTTTTTGCTAAGTCTCTATGAGTCAAGTTCCATGAGGTCCCCTCAGAGGAATGGTGAATTTGGAGCTAGAAATCACTGAGTGAGCACTTCTACTCCTATACCCCCAGTTGCTCCCCAAGAATGTTCTGTGGATCTTTAATACTGAGAGGTTACTTGAAAATAAGAGATCTGGTGAATATGGTTGAAGAAAGCTGGTTCTGGTAGGCTGTTTACAGAAAATCACAACACCTGTAAGCCTATGATTGGTGATGCAGTTTTATGATAAAGAAAACTTTTATGTAACATTTTATAATACTGATCATTGAACTTTCTGACAAAGATATCTTGCCACATTCCAGAATAAGCATTTGCAGAACACACCTGAGCAACTGATGCTAGATGCCAAGTCCCTCTCTTCTCAGAACGGAAGTTGAACATGATTCACTCTTCTTTTATCTAAGTCACATTAACCCACAAGAACTTTGGGTAAGTATGAAGCATGCAAAAGAATGAAAACTAGAATACTGCCTTTCACCATGCACAAAAATCAACTCAAAATGGATTAAGGACTTAGACATAAGACCTGAAACCATAAAATATATTGAAGAAAAAGTAAGCAAAACCCTACATGACATACACATCAATGACATCTTTAGAGATACAACACCTAAAGCAAAGATAGTGAAGGAGAGGATAAAAAGCTGGGACTACATCAAACTTAAAAGCTTCTGTACAGCAAAGGACATGCTAACCAAAACAAAGCGACAATCCACCAACGGGGAGAAAATCTTTGCACACAACATTACTAACAAGGGACTTATCACACAGATCCACAAAGAACTAACCAGACTAAACAAAAACAAAGTGAACAATCCAGTCAAAAAATGGGCAAAAGAGCTCAAAAGGCAATTCTTCAAAGAGGAAATGCAAATGGCCAACAGGCATATGAAAAAATGCTCAACTTCTCTTGTCATCAGAGAAATGCAAATCAAAACCACT